>CM044011.1:21265896-21393396 GCA_024085815.1 Flaveria linearis
CATATACATCTACATATACATATACATATACATATACATATACATATACATATACATATACATATACATATACATATACATATACATATACATATACATATACATATACATATACATATACATATACATATACATATACATATACATATACATATACATATACATATACATATACATATACATATACATATACATATACATATACATATACATATACATATACATATACATATACATATACATATACATATACATATACATATACATATACATATACATATACATATACATATACATATACATATACATATACATATACATATGTATATCTGTATGTATATATATACGTATACGTTGTTTTTAACCTATTTGTTTTCTTGTGCAGATATGCCTTCCGATTCTGATATTGAGGCTGACGTTGTTGACCACATTGCTGAGCATCCTTGGCTGCAGTTTGAGGCCGGTTCCATTGAGCACGCTAAGTGCTCAAAATTTATTCGTATGAAGATCGGTCATCAAAAGGCCGTAGATTGGGAGGTTATGGCTGAGTTAGGAGAGCGCGATCGTCTTGCTGCTATTATCGGAGACGATACGCCGTGGAGACGTCTCTTTGAGATCGCGTTCTTACCGTCCCACCGTGAGCTGGTAGTGGATTTTTTATCCACATTTACCTATATTCGCCCAGATGAGATGGTGGAGGATGATGAGCGCTCGGAGATTTCTTTATGCTTTGTGGACATGCACATGAGATGTCCATTGAGCAGTTTGCAGTTGTCTCGGGGCTTTATTATGAGCCGGAGACTGTTACCCCTCTGTTCACCGAGGGTATTATTGAAATGGAGGAGGGTACATTGAGAGAGTGGTGGCCTCAGATTGCCGGAGGTCCGTTTCAGAGGACTAAAGGCAGGGTCACCGGCATTCGAGATCCTCTCATCCGTTATCTGCATCGCATGATCGCCACGTCCATCACGGGACGTGGCAAGAGTCGGGAGTGGTGTACCATTCCCGACTTATTTTACTTATACTGTTTGATTACGGGGACCAGGTGTAACCTGGCGAGATGTTTGGCGGAGTATTTTGCGTCGTATTATCATCGCCAGGAGCGAGGAGCGGTGTACGGCGGCGCGTACATCACGTTGATTGCCCGATCTTTAGCTTATCTTCCTCGGCATCTTGGTGACGTGTCTCCGCCGATCGAGCCGGTGAGATTAGATCGTCGTACGCTATTTGGCATGCGTATTATACGCCAGTTTCCGGTTGGCATACGATTCTCTCTTCGACCCGGGGAGATCTGGCATCCGGCACCAGTTCAGCAGCTCGGCATTGCCGATCCACAGCAGCAGCACGGGCAGCCGCATGATCAGCCACCACCCGACGAGCAGCCACATGATCAGCCGCCTCCTCAGCCACATCAGCCGCCTCCTCAGCCTCAGTTCCCGCGACATATTTATAGAGATATGAGGCTGCCTGCACGTATGGAGACATTTATGCAGGATATTTCTAGGAGCTTACGGCAGCAGAGTCGACGGCTCGATCGCGTTGAGGATCTGATGGAGTGGCACGTTCAGCTAGAGATTGCGCGAGCCCGTGCTGCTGGTATTGATCCTCCGCCGTTGCCACCGCCTCGAGATTACCCTGACTCCCCGTAGTTTTGCATTGTAATTTTTATTTTATTATGTAATTTAAAAACTTTGTAAATATATTATCAGTTTATGTTTATCTTTTATGTTTATTATCAGTTTATGTTTATCTTTGTAAATATATACATACATACATACAGACATACAGACATACATACAGACACACATACATACATACATACAGACATACATACAGACATACAGACATACATACAGACATACATACAGACATACATACATACACACATACATACACACATACATACACATACATACATACATACATACATACATACATACATACATACATACATACATACATACATACATACATACATACATACATACATACATACATACATACATACATACATTCATACATACACACATACATACATACATACATACAGACATACAGACATACATACATACAGACATACATACATACACACATACAGACACACATACAGACATACATACAGACATACATACAGACATACATACAGACATACATACAGACATACAGACACACATACAGACATACAGACAGACATACATACATACACACATACATACACACATACATACACACATACAGACACACATAAAGACACACATACAGACATACATACAGACATACATACAGACATACATACATACATACATACATACATACATACATACATACATACATACATACATACATACATACAGACATACATACAGACACACATACATACATACATACATACAGACATACATACATATAGACATACATACAGACATACATACAAACATACATACATACATACATACATAAATAATTTTAATTCAAATTATATATATTAAAACTCAAAAATTAAATATATATATATATAAGCTATACGCCGCGTATAGGCCCATACGCGGCGTATAGTGCTCATGCGCCCACGTATAGTGCTCATGCGCCCAATTCTTTTGCGCTATACGTGGCGTATGGGTCCATACGCCACGTATAGGTGGTGTCAGATGTACTTTTTGTACCATGTACGATTACAGGCAACGTATGGGATCATACGGGGCAAACGTGGCAAGACTATACGCAGAGTATAGAACCATACGCTGCGTATAGGTAACTATACGTGGCGTATAGACCTATACGCTACGTATAGTTGTCAGACGTCCTATAAAGCGTTTTGTACCATGTACGAATATACGCAGCGTATAGGTGCCATACGTGGAAGACGTGGCAAGCCTATACGTGGCGTATAGGCCTATACGCCGCGTATAGGGGCCATACGCCAGCCTATACGTGGCGTATGGACCCATACGCCACGTATAAGTAATTTCGATATGATGGGACACAAGATTCGTTTTCACCTATATAACAACGATTTCGATAACACTTTCGATATGCTTTCGATCCCTGTAAATCCCAAACGTATTTTTCTCTCAAAATATCACACTTTTTATTCGTTCGGTATGTCGTTTTGGGACGGTAACTATTTGTTTGGTGAATATTCAAATGAATATTCGTACGTGGTGGATAGTGATCAAGATGATGCGTACGTTCAATCTGCTTACGAGACAGGACTGCCAGATTTAAACCAATCGTATGTTCCCGATGATGAAGTTGAGTTTTGCCGAGAGTCAACTTACGACACGCAACAAAATAATATACTCTCGAGTGATGAAAAACAAACGACAAAAGTATCGTTTGAAACATCTCAAAATTTTTTATCTCTCGATGAGCTAGTCTGTTGGGCTGTTAATAGAGGACGTGATAATGGTTACGTTATTATTACACGAAGATCAAAGAAAAAAGAAGGTCAGGTCGTAAAGGTATGGCTTATCTGTGATCGTGCTGGCGAACACAAAAGTAAAGCAACATTTAGACGATCTGGTAGCAAAAAAATAAGATGTCCTTTTAAATTAGTAGGGATATACGACAACAAACGTCGTTCGTGGAAATTAGAGGTGCGAAGTGACGAACATAACCATGATCCTGCTCAACATATGGAGGGGCATCCTTTTGTAAGAAGGTTTTCTCAAAACGAATACAATTTGGTGGAGCAGCTTACTGATCAGAACATGGAGCCTCGTAGCATCTTATCAGCTATTAAAAAGCAAAATCCTAATAACGCATCAATAACCAGAGACGTATACAACGCTTAATATAAGATAAGAAGTGAAAGAAAAATCGGTGAAACACCAATGCAAGTCTTAGAAAACCTTTTATCTATTAAAAGGTACGTTTATTACACCCGAGGTTTTTTTTTTCAATAGACTTAATTAAAATGAAGCCTAACTTGTATTTGTATCCTCACTTAACAACATCAATTTTCCTTCCTTTATCTATTAAAAGGTACGTTTATTACACCCGAGAAGATCCCGATACAAATGTCGTAGAAGATATATTTTTTTGTCATCCTAAATCATACGACACTTGGCGTGCATTTCCGCACGTGCTGATGATAGACGCTACATATAAAACAAACATGTACAAGCTTCCGTTTGTTCAGATTGTTGGTGTGACCTCCACACACAAGACATTTTGTGTTGCTCATGCGTTTATTAGCAAAGAACGGGAAGATAATTTTGAATGGGTGCTTAATAGACTGAAAGATACGTTAAGCAAGTGTACGGAGCCGCGCGTCATAATAACAGACAGAGATCTCGCTTTAATGAACGCATGTGTTAAAGTGTTTCCGAATGCTTCAAAGTGTTTATGCAGGTGGCATATTGATGAAAATATCGCGAAACACTGTAAAGCAAGTTTTACGAAAGATGACTGGAGAAAGTTTAAATATGCATGGGCACGTTTGTGTGAGTCTCCCACGGCGGAGATTTACGAGTATAACTATAACCTTCTTTACGAACGGCTAGTTGAAGCGAATCGAGAAAGTGAGTTTTTATTATATTTTAATTATGTTTTATTATATTTTCAATATATAATTTAATTATGTTTTATTATATTTTCAGAAGTATTGTCATATATAAACAGAAACTGGTTAGAGAGTTACAAAGAAATGTTTGTATCAGCCTGGACTAACTCGAACCGCAATTTTGGCCAACGCACAACAAATAGGGTGGAGAGTCAGCATGCAAATTTAAAAAGATATCTTAAATCAACAAATAGCTCACTGGATAGACTTGTGGAGTTTGTAGATCAATTGGTGAACGCACAAGAGGTAAATTTAAAAGAAAGCTTTGAGACAAGCAAAATTAAAACCATGAATCATCATAAACTTTCGCTATTTGATTACTTAAGAGGCAAGGTTTCACACATAGATCTTGATTTATTAGTTGCCGAAAACACTAAATTGCATGTGATGCGCTCTACAAATGCAACATGTGGTTGTCATCTTTTCACTAGTTGTGGCTTGCCTTGTGCTTGTCGGCTGGAAAAATATGAACATTCTGGTAATAGCCGCTCCATCATTATCATTTTTCTATTAAAGTGACAAATTATATATTAATTTATACTTTATAATGCAGGCACTAAAATTCCATTAGATGCAATTGACGTATTTTGGACGAAGCTTGATAACATTAAGCCATCATATACGGTGGATGAAAAGTTGATGTTGAAGAAGAAATGGACGGGTGAAACAACAAATAATGACACAACCCGCAGCTGTAAAATTTAGTTTGGTGGAAAAAATAAAAAAAATTGTGTATCCATGGAAAAATAACAAAAAAGCGCCTGTTGTTCAAACAGATATTCGCGGTCGTCCAACGTTAAAGGTTCAACAACAAAAGTATGACACTCAACAAAGTACGTGCGACATGCCGAGACATAGCTCGTTTATTGCGTCTCACATTTCCGGAAGAACAAGTTCAGCTGTAAAGCCCAGAAGCCTGCCATGCAACGTAGTCGTTCAACGTCATCTAAAGTATCACGGGGTACTAATGAGTTTTCTTCGATTGTCGGAGATCACCAATTAAACAATATAAACAGGTTAAAAAATTGGATTCCGTCAATCTTTCATCAGTATATTTCACGTATACGAGATGTCCGACCCGATGGGAATTGTGGTTTTCGATCAATAGCTTTAGGCTTAGGGTTTGACGAAAATAAGTGGATGTATGTGCGGACACAGCTTTTAGAAGAGTTGGACAGACATGAATTGGAGTACAGAGAAGTTTTCGATACTTTGTACCCCGGACAGTATAACGAATTACGTCACACCGTCGATTGGCAAAGTGTGAAACCTGCACCAGAAGAACATTGGATGATAATGTCGTATACGGGATTAGTGGTTGCTCAAAAGTTTGGGGTTATTCTTCATTTACTAAGCAATAATGGTTGTCAAACATTTTTCCCATTATGGGCTGATCCGAAAACTGTTATGCCTCATCATGTCGTGTCGATTGTTCATGTCAACAATAATCATTTCGTCCACGTTAAGCTAGAAGGAGATTATCCGATGCCAACATTAAGTAATATTTGGATTCTTAACCGAAGCGTACGTGCTGCAGAATGGGAGATTATGTATAGGATTCGTATCTCGGAATACAACGCAATAATAGAGAATAACCGAGAACCCCCAGCTTATATAAATTTATTTTAATTCATAATTTGTAATATGCGAATTATATATTTTAATTTTAATTTTATTATTGTATTCGTATTATATTGTTTAAATAATTTTAATTTAAATTATGTATATATTAAAATAAAAACTCAAAAATTAAAAAAATTATATATATATTAAAACTCAAAAAATTAAAAAAATAAATATATAAGCTATACGTCGCGTATGGAACCATACGCGGCGTATAGCTCCTCCACGTATGGGTCATAAGCCACGTATGGTATAAAATGTCAAACCCTATACGCTTTGTATGGTCCTATACGCCGAGTATAGGGTATAAAACGTCAAATCAACAACGCACCCTATACGCCGCGTATGGACCCATACGCGGCGTATAGGGTATAAAACGTTAAATCAACAATGTACCCTATACGCCGCGTATGGACCCATACGCGGCGTATAGGGTACAGGGGTGTTGATTTAAAATTGTGGGGTGTCTAAATAAAGGAACCCATTATTTTATGGTATAAATTGATTACGTGTCGCAAGTTTCTATTACATTTCTTGGGATGGAAACATCTGACAAATGATTTCAAGACCGGATCAAATACATCGATCCGACCGAGATTCAGTTGGAGCACCGGTCTCAACCCACCTCAAATCTTGTTTTCTTCGAGAACCGTTCGGTTCTTTTTTTTTTTTGAACGGCTAAATTGGAATCACTCACGGATCACTGAGTATAATCGTGCCACCAGTGTTATCACGCGATCATATTCCACCACCTAGTCACCAATTTAGGTGGAAACTCATAATTATGAGAAAACCCCCATTTGTGAGATTCGAACCCATGACCTAATAGGCCCTAAGTCTTATCCCACCATCAAGATGCCGCTGGGCTATAATGCCTTCGGCGAGAACCGGTCGGTTCTAAACTGAATTTTCCATTTATTTATTTCTTTTTATTTTAATATGTTTAACGGGTGGGTTGGATCATGATTTTTAGTGTTGGAAGTATAATTATCGTTGAGTTTTATATATATAACTATAAAATATTTTTTATTGAATTATATATAATTATATATAGTATACATAAAAACGTTATATATATATATATATATAATTTTAACATCATCTGGTTCTTAAATCCAGTCCGACTTGTCGACCACTAAGTTGACCGGTTCACTATTCGATCAGGTTCTAAGAACATTACATCTAACTAAAGGTTGTAAGTTTAAGCTTCAAATTTTATAGAATATATATAGATGCTATAACTTTAAAAGTCGAGAAGGTGTAAGTTAAAAAGTGTTTGTTCTTCTAGTAAAAAAAAATCTACCAGTAAAAACAATTACCATGTTTACCTGCTAAAAGTTGTTCCACACAAGATACAACACCTTAAATTTATTATTTAGTTTTAATATTATAATTGTGACACTTTTTGTGTTTCTTTTCTAATTTTTGATATATAATATTTTACAGAAAGTTCAAATACATAGTAGTAAGGTGTTTATAATTTAGTTTAAAATCAACCAAGGTTAAATATAATATGTTTCTAAATGATTTGTTATAATGTAATGCTTCTTTAAATTTCGACTATAAATTGTTATTCTAGTAGTCTAGTAGCACAAATGAACATCTGTCGCTAAAAATACAAAATTGTGGTCCGTGTAAAATTTTCATGAAATGAAGTTCTTTGGTGAAAAAGCAATAGGTTTGTTAACTAGTTGTCTAAAGTTATTTATATATAAGGGGCTGTTTGGGATTGGTTTTTTTTTCTCCTTTTGACTTTTGGAGGGGTGAAAAGACCAAAATGCTCTCCAAAAGTCACCAGAAGTTAAAATTTTTAATTTTAACTTCTGGTGACTTTTGGAGGACCATTTTGGTCTGTTCACCCCTCCAAAATCAAAAGGAGAAAAAAAAAAGCAATCACAAACAGCCACTAAGTCTGATGAAACACGCATAATGTTGTGTTAACTATTGGATGAATATTTGTGCGTTCATAAGTTCAATAAAAATACAAAAGAAATAGTACATTAATATTTGGTTTCAAGAAATAATAATTCCAACTTTTTAGAATATATTTTGTCCGCCCTTCTGAAATTTCTTTTTTCGTTAAATGATTTTCTTTTGATTTGAAAGCAACAAGCGAATGAACTATGTTTTCATCAATAGGTGATGGATTTCGATTTCAAAACCAAATCAGTCATATTCGATTTCAAAACCAAACTTGATTTAGAAAATTGATTGGTGTCTTCATTGGTGGTAATCAGAAAGAGGCTCGTTAACAAGAAATGAGCTTAAAACCACTGACTCTAATGAGCACTTTAGAAAATTGAGGGGCGTAAACGTGAAACTGCAATTGATATACACTCTCATTGTAATTACATTCCGTTGATTGTTTTTGTTGTGATTGAGAACCAATCGTGGTAAATGATTAAAGATGGTTGTAATCAGGGTTATCATCATCGTATCTATCTCTATTCTCATTCTTTGACGCTTTTTCAATTATCCAACCTCCATAAACAACTGTTAATACGATTTGTTATGTCGTCATATAAATGTTTTGTAAAGGTTTGAGGTTATGGGGTATTAGAAGAAATATATCATGTAGCGTTGGATGAAATCTTACATTATGTTTTGAGACATGAGGGTGCAAGTGTCTACAAAGAGACTAATGAAACCAGGCATGAAGTAAGACTATATGTTGTCGGGCGAGCCAAGTGTTTGCCCTGGTCACCAACACTGCAACAAGGTGGCACTAAAGAGGCGCGATTGGGGAGGCGTGGGCAGGGTAGCAGAGAGAAAGAGCCGTTGGCTCATAAGGGGGAGAGAAAAAGAGTCGTTGGGCTCAGTTTAAAGTAAAGAAAAAAAATTAAGTAATAAAATTTTAGAATTTTACATTTTACCCTATAAATATTGCCCCACACCTTATAGAAAAACAATATTACTATTTATTTTCTTTCATTTCTCTCTCAAATTTTTATAATTTTTTTTTGAAATCCTTCCCCTAAAGCTAGGTTGAAGAAATTGGCATTTTAACCGTGACTTTCATGGAAAAAGAAGAAGATTAGTTAGATTATATTTTATTTATTTTTTTTATACGTTTTTTTTTATTTTTTATGTTTTTAATGAGTTTTATTTGGTTATAACATTTAATTTTATATTATTATTTTACATTTAAAAATAAATAATTAAGTAATTCGTTAGTTACCCATGATCCCCTGATCCACAACAGGGTCAGGTTACATGATCAGGAGTTTTATCCAACATCCAATCAGCGTCACATGAAGTAATATTACAAAATAACCTGAGCTTGCACTCTATCCCACAACACATAGCCTAATGTTTTCAAATAAAAAATATTATTATTCGGTTTATTATCAACTTTTACTCATACTAACTAGAAGGACGATTGTGTCTAGACTAGTTGCAATAAAAAAGATTGTGCGCATTCTATTACTGGGTTTAGTCAACCATCATAACTTAAAGCTTGAGTTCCGATGAGTATAAGTAATAAAGGTTGTGGAACACACAAACGAATAAAATACAAATGTGAACAAGCAACGGGTCAAACATGATCGAAAAATAGAGTTTGTCACTAGTGTGGAGCTATTGGTCATAATAGTCGAATTTGTATAGGTGTTAGTGTGTGGTTTGATTATATTTGTAAATAGTTGGTGCGTGCATATATACACGATGAGCAATCATGTTATTTAAAAATCAAACATATGTGATTGTCGAATAGCATTAGTACCGACTATCTTGTGAAACGATGGGTGATTACCATTATATTAGTACCAAATATCTTATGTATTTTATCTTCTTGTTTTGATTGTAACAATACAACATTCTCATGCTTTATATGACCTATAAATCACGGAGCCTTCAAAAAGATTCATGATTAGGAAAAATGCTTATGATTCATAAGGCTTCATAATTTCTCTGATTTGTAAAGGTTTTACTTTCGAGCACACTATATTTATGGTTAAAACCATGATTCTTATTTTAACGATCAACGAATACTATAAACCCAGTCACCCCGATAAAACCCATTGGCGAATAGTCATCCACACTTTGCGAGCACAGACAGCGTTGATGACCTGGCCTCACCATCATTCCAAGAGAAAACCACCAACCAAAGCCGACTGTGGTAAACTTCCAGCCCACCTAAAGCATTGTCACATATTGTATGAAGAGCATTTAACACGAGAGAGTGGAATGATTATATTTATCCACATGATCTTCAGTAAATTGGACTTGAGTTGCCATATTCTTCGGATTTTAAAAAAATAATGCATTGATTACTGAGTTTTCTTCAACATTTATGTTTTCTTACTTAAGAGTGTCAGTTACAAGATACATCACTTGTAATAACTATGTGGATTCTATATGTTATATTCATACCGTCCTAGAAGAATGTTTTAATGATGTTAGACTTAGAAACATGACTGTTATCTTGAAAAAAGTTGGACACAAATTAAGGAGATACTGAAAAAATTAATATGTTGTCGTTCGTTGCTTCTTGTAAGAAATATTATTTTCCCTGATTCTTGAATGAGGTTACAAAATAATATATAGAGAGGTTACAACTGAATCTCCACAATTTTAGGGAGATTTCCTAAATACAATCAATCTGTAATCATAACCATATTTACATATATGCTATTACACCTCCGCAGTCGAAGCGAATGGTGGACGAATGCTGAGACTGGCCCGAAAATCATCAAAGAGAACACGTGGGAGGCCTTTAGTGAATATATCTGCAATCTGATGACGAAACGGTACATGAAGAACTCGAACGCAGCCTTTCTGGACCTGTTCACGGACAAAGTGGATATCGAGCTCTGTGTTTGGTGCGCTGATGTTGCACCGGGTTGCCAGAGAGATAGATTGCGCTTATGTTATCACAGTATACTAAGGAGGCCCATGAGATGGGATGGTGAAGTTCAAGTAAGAGATTTTGAATCCAGCATAAGTCAGCAACAACATTAGCAACGCCTCGATACTCGGCTTCAGGGCTGGACCTGGAAATGGTGGATTGACGCTTGGAAGACCAGGAGATTAAGCTATGACCAAGATACACGCAGTAGCCAGAAGTAGAGCATCCAGTATCAGGACATCCTGTCCAGTCGGCATCAGTATAAGCAACGAGAGACAAAGACTGAGCAGGTGTAAGATGAAGACCGAACTCTGAAGTGCCCTAAATGTAGCGAATAATGCGCTTAAGCGCATTCTAGTGTGTAACTCGTGGTGCGTGCATATGCATGCAAATCTGCTAAACCGCATAAGAGATGTCAGGTCTGGTGAAAGTCAAGTACTGAAGAGCACAGCCAAACTGCGGTATGTGGAGGGGTCTTCGTATAGGGGTCCTGTATCTGTCGAAAGCTTAGACTGAGTATCCACAGGGGTGGCAGCGGGCTTGCACGAATCCATTGCTGCTCGATGGATGATATCTCGTGCATAAGACTGCCGAGACAAAAACATCGTGTCTCCAGAGCGAGTGACCTGTATGCCCAGAAAATAAGAAAGAGAGCCCAGATCCTTCATAGCAAATTCTCCTGCAAGAGTCTGAAGGAGGTGGTGACGAAGGTTGTCAGTAGAGGTGGTAAGTATGATGTCATCAACATATATAAGAAGATATGCGATGTCTTGGCCATTCTTGTAGACAAAGAGGGAGTTGTCCGACTTGCTCTGGCGAAAACCCTGAGAAGTAACAAAGTCTGTGAACCGCTAGTACCAGGCACGAGGGGCCTGCTTAAGTCCATAGAGAGACTTTTTCAGGAGACAAACATGATCTGGATAGTCACGATTACGAAAACCAATGGTTGATACATGTACACTGTTTCTTCTAATTTACCGTGTAGGAAAGCATTCGTGACATCCAGTTGGTGAATTTTCCAAGATTTTGCCAGTGCCTAAGAGAAGAATAGTCGAATAGTAGCCGGTTTCACAACTGGGCTAAAGGTTTCTCCACAATCAATCCCCTGTTCCTGTTTACGCCCATCACACACCAAACGAGCTTTATAGCGCTTGAGACTGCCATCAGACCTGTACTTATGTTTAAAGAGCCACATGCATCGTATTATATTCATGTCAGACGTGCGAGGTACAAGCTCCCAAGTCTTATTTTTAATAAGGGCACTAAATTCATTAGTCATGGCATTGTACCACTCTGGAGTGGCTAAGGCAACCTGCGGGTTTTTAGGAATGGGCGCAACAGTGGCAGTGTGAAGGCTAAAAGGCTATTTGGGTTTAGTGATGCCGCTCATAGAGCGGGTGTGTATGGTACGTGTGGGTGGAGGATTTGGTGGCGGTGGGATTGGAGAAGGGTTGTGGGAGGTTGCAGGTGGTGTGACGGGGGGCCGGTGTTGAGAGGGGGTTGGACGATGTGTCGGTGATGGGGGGAAGGCTGGTATTGGGCTGGTGTAGTATTGGGCTAGGGGCGGTAGTGGGATGAGAGGTGGTTGGGCCTGAAGTTGTGGGGAATGGGCTAGAAGGAGCGGTTGAGTGATGGTGTTATGGGCCGAGTGGATTGGACGGCATGGCAGAGGAATGGGGTGAGCTTGGGGCCGTGGAGTTAGTCGGCCCAGAAGGGGAAGTGGGGATGGGCTGATGTTTGGAAAGATGATCCCAAACGAGTGGGTGTATGGAGGGATTGAGGAAGTCATAGGAAGGAGACGAGGTGGGAGATTGGATGGCGTAAGGAAAAATAGTTTCCTCAAAGTGTACGTGTCGGGAATTGATAAGTTGGTGAGTAGTGAGGTCAAGGATTTTGTATCCCCGATGGTTAGAGGGGTAACCAAGGAAGACACATGGGTTGGACCGGTAGTTCAGTTTGTGTATGGTAGTAGAAGGGGTGAGAGGATAACAGAGACATCCAAATACACGAAGATGTTCATATTCGGGAATGACTCCGTATAGGATTGAGGTGGGTGACCGAAAATTGGAGGTTTTGTTGGGAAGGATGTTTTGGTTGCTGCGAGTGGAGTTGGGTTGTCCTCGGCGTCGCCTGCGACCGCCACGAGAGCGGTTTTGAGTTCGGTCGAGGAGGGTGTTGGGTTGGGGTTGGCGGTGGCTGCAAGAGCGGTGGCGGCAGTGGTGGCAGCACGAGAGGTCTGCCATTTCTTCTTTGTTTCTTCCTGGTTGAGACGGGAACGAACCTCGGAAAAACTGGGTAAGTTTTCTCGGTTTTGTAAGACGGTGGAAATCCCGTCATACTGCTCGGTGAGGCCCGTAAGGACTTTGATGACGAGCATACGATCATCAACCGGGCTGCCGAGGGTTTGAAGTTGATCAGCAAGGTATTTGGCATGTTGACAGTACTCTTCCATGGACGTGAAATTTTCCAGGGAAAGATTTGCAAAGTCTTGTCCCAAGAAAACAGCCCGCGTGTTGTTTTTGTCAGTAAACTCGGCTGCGACAGCGGTCCAGGCATCGTATGCTGTCTGACCAGGGTCAATAATTATATTGAGAAGGATGGAGGAGATTGTGGCATAAATCCACTGTCGCACAAGGGCGTCAAGGCGTTTCCATAAGGCTTCAGTGGCAGCAGCGGCTGTGTCAACGGAGGCGGCAGCAGTGGGCGCAGCCTAAGGAGAGAGATGTGAAAGGACCTCATACGCCTGACAATGGACTTTAAAGAGAGTCGTCCATGTGGTGTAATGGGTTGAATCTTTCTCCAGGATGATAGGAACGTGAGTTTTTATGTTTGAAACAGTGAGGGCTGGGTGGAGCTGGGTGTCCATGGGGAGAATGAGAAGTAAAGGGGATCGGATAAGGGTAGGTAGTAGAAGAAGATGGCTGCTGTAGAGGGTGCAGCGGCGGAGAACAGAGGCGGCAGAAGGGGATGTAGGGTTGGACCAAAGGCGTGATACCATGTAAGAAATATTATTTTTCCTAATTCTTGAATGAGGTTACAAAATAATATAGAGAGGTTACAACTGAATCTCCACAATTTTAGGGAGATTTCCTAAATACAATCAATCTATAATCATAACCATATTTACATATATGCTATTACTTCTATTATCGATCCAAGGGATAAATTTTATTTATCTTGAAGTCACTTGTCTAATATGTATGAAACGAAAAATGGAGAAAAACTATTGCATTGTGTAGAAATCTTTTGTGCGAATTGTTTATAGTACAAAAAAAATTCTATTCTAATGAGCAACATTTGAAGAGTGTAATTTATCACATATTCCGACTCGACTATGAATTATCTACATGTTCTTTGAACGTGCTTGTTTAGTCAGAGTATTAATGTCATTAGACCTCTAAGAGATAAAAAAATAAAAATAAATAAAAAATTGATGAGGATAAAATAGAAAAGCATGATCTTTAAAGCATTCACATCTCATTCTTTATTTTTATCCTTATACTAAAAATAACTATTTTTTCTCTCTTTTTTCAATTAAATAATATTTTTTAACACCTTTATTATTATCTTTATCTATCCTCCATTCACAGACACTTTTAAAAATATTAAAAAATTTATAAGGGTTGAAAAATAAATCTTCAAATTTACAGATGAACAATAATGTTTTTTTTTCTCCTCTACTTACAACCACCCAAAACTATACCATATAATTTTAAGACTCTACTCCCACATTTTTACAGAACAGGATGTCAATGCTCTAAAATTAAAAATGACATAAAATTATAGTTGCATAGATACTTGCACTAAGTATTATAATAGTAAAGAATTGGCCGTGTTGGGTACATTTGCTCACGGGTAAATTCTTTCTTTGAACATCAGGTGTCAAGTGCTTTTTAAAGCTGCTGTTTTCTTTATTCACTGTTTTAATATTAACTTCAAGGCTGTCATTTTTAAGTTGTGTTGTAATGTTGTTGGGGCTGTTTTGAACCTTGTGATTGCCAGTGTTGACCCTTTATGTTGTTGACTCTTTATGTTGATTTCACAATTTGTTTGTGGCTGGTGAAACCTTCTAAAGAGCAGATACTAATTAAAGTGTTGTGTAACTGTGTAAGAACTAGACGTGTTATTAGTCTGAATTTGAAACTTGAACTTTTTAAACTTTTGAATACGGGTTATTTGGGTCGGTTTATTTGTTGGAATAGAAGCGAGTTCTTTTGTAATATCTATCTGACTAATGGTTTTTTAGTCAGATGACTTGTTTATTGTACAAATTTGGCCGCTAACTCTGCCAATCGACGACTTGTATTATACTTTAGATGGCCTGACAAGACTATAAAATTTGCTAAAACCCGCAATTGAACGATTCTTTAATTTATATCTTAAGATATAGGGCTCATGTTTCATAGGAATTGATGGTTTATGCAATTATGTTGCCATTAAACTTTAGTTGTGGGAAATTGGGGACAGACCTTACAATAATGTGTAAATTTTGTTATCCATTAGGAATTGAGGGAGGCTGATCTTAGTTTCAGAAAGAACAATATTATTGAAAAATGCTGCTGCAAAAGAGACGACGCATAACACAAACTGGAACATGTAAAAGAAATGTTGCAGCTTGTATGTTGACATTTGTTGCTGACCATTTTTAGATAGATTCATTTCAACCTATACCTATTTTTGTCAAAACCCGTTCTGTCATGAACCAAAATGGCCATTTTTTAAAAGACACTATCTCCACCCGCCAATTTTGCTAGGATATGTAAGAAACCTAGACTAATCTTATTGTAACTTCTTATATTCTTTATTACTTGCATTTCACATTGACCCAAACCGAGAACCAACAACCCAAGCCTAGATTCTTATTCCAGATCTGTCCGACTAAAGCGACCATCCTCAAACAACCAGAAACTAATACATTGTTTGGCTCAGAAGTTACGAACCATCTGTTGTGTGAGAGAGATTGTTGACCAATTGGCTCGACCCGGTCAACTGAGACGAGTGACGGCATTTATGTTTCTTATTTATTCTGATTTTTAGTAAAGGGTATGATAATCATTACGTGTTATGGTTTTATAACAAGTGAAGTCTAAATATGTAATTTCTAAATAAAAGAAATAGAACTAAATACAAATAATATAAGGAACCATTCTTACTCTATAATATAATAAATCCCTACAACAACTAATTCACCTAACTCTAGAGCACACAAATATAGAAGTGGAACTCCTTTTGCTTCTTTAATAACATGAAAGCATACATATAAAATTCAACAAATTAACATTAGTAAATAAAGTGTCCAGTTAGATGGGATTTACTCTAAAGAACCTACAAATATTGGGTTGTTAACGTTGTTTAATCTAGAATAAATGTCTCATAAAATCACATAACAGTACCAACTAAAATTGCAAATAAGTTTGAACTTCGAATTCTCATAAATTCAATCATTCTTTGAAGTTTAATCAAGAGATTAGAACTCAAATCCCCCCAAAGTGACATGAAACATGAATCAAGCTTCAATGGCATGCATAACTTATTAATAATGTCAAGAAAATTCTACAACAATTGCAATGCCCTCATCAAGAAATACAACCATAATTAACCAAACAGTAAAAATCACCAAATAAGTTCCACCATCAATGTGAGAAAGACTTACCACCAAATTTGATTACTTTTAATCAAGCATTGTTCCTAGCAAGCTTTGTCCATTCGGTATGAAAAGCACCAGGGCGATCAATCCGCTCATAAGTATGCGCCCCAAACAAGTCCCTCTGAGCCTGAACAAGATTTGCAGGCAACCGAGCCCGTCTATAGGTGTCAAAATAAGAAAGACTAGCACACATCCCCGGTGTACTAATCCCAGCCGAGATGGCTAACCCACCACCCTCCTCCAGGCCGCCTGCCTCTGCACCATCTCCTTGGCAAACTCAGGGTCCACCACTAGACTCGCAAGATTAGGATTCCGCTGGTACGCCTTCTTGATCCTATCCAAGAAAACCGCCCGAATAATACACCCACCTTCCAAATCCTAGCTAATTCCCCAAAATTCAAGTTCCAATTTTTCTCAAGACTCTTGGCCCTTAACAAGTTCATCCCTTGCGCGTAACTACAAATCTTCGACGCATACAACGCCTGCCTCACATCATCAATCAACCTCTTCTTATCAATCCCACTCCTAACACTCCCCACCTCCTCCTTCAGCCCTGCGGCCGCCAGCTCCTTAGCGGCAGCCTCCCTCTCCTCCTTCAAACCACTCAAATACCGACAATCCAAACTAGCAGCAATCGTCGGGGCAGCAACCGACAACTCAGCCGCCTGCTGCACCGTCCACTTCCCCGTCCCCTTCATCCCCGTCTTATCCAAAATCTTATCCACCAACTCCCCCTCACCATGCTCATCCTTCACCTTAAAGATATCCGCCGTAATCTCGATCAAGAAACTCTCCAACTCCCCCTATTCCACTCATCAAAATCTCAGCCAATTCCCCATTACTCAACCCACCAACGTTCTTCAACACATCATACGCCTCAGAAATCAACTGCATATCACCATACTCAATCCCATTATGCACCATCTTCACGAAATTACCAGACCCCCCTTCCCCAATGTACGTAACACAAGGCCCATCTTCCACCTGTGCAGCAACTTTCTCCACAATATCCTTAATATTACAATACGCCTCATAAGACCCACCGGGCATCAACGAGGGTCCATTACGAGCCCCCTCTTCACCACCACTAACCCCCATGCCCAAATACAACAAGCCTTTGGATTTCGCCTCAACGATCCGCCGTTCGGTGTTCTCGTACCACTCATTCCCACCGTCGATGATGGTGTCTCCGGGCTCCATATGATCAGCCAACGCGGCGATGGTTTGGTCGACGGGGGCACCGGCTTTGACGAGGATGATGACGGATCGGGGCTTCTGGAGTGAAAGCACGAAGTCGCGAGGGGTGTAGTGACCGGTCAACGGGAGGTGGCCTTCGTTGTGGGCTCGATCTAGGGTTTCGTCGACTTTGGAGGCGGTGCGGTTGTAGACGGAGATGGGGAAGCCTTTTTCGGCGACGTTGAGGGCTAGGTTTTGGCCCATGACGGCGAGTCCGGCGAGGCCTATGCGAGAGAGAGTTGAGGCCTCCATTGATGGGGGTTGATTGAGGGGATTTTGTTAGGGTTTTGAGGTGAATTTGCAGAGGATTTGATGAGGTTGAAATGAAGGTTACTTATATGTGAAATTGATTGGGGTTGGTGACGGACTTGTCGAGGGGGTGAGGGGTGGGTGGCTGCACAACCCACGAAAGGTTGTGTCGTTACCATCTTTCGTAGAATTTTAGTGTCGCTTTGTGTTAGGGGCTTTTTGATTGCGCTGACTGAGTAAGATCTGACTGAGTAAGAAGCTGACTGAGTAAGAAGCTGACTGAGTAAGAAGCTGACACAGTAAAAAGTTCTGACTGAGTCTGCATCTGACTGAAACTTGGTTGTTTGATTATGTATCTGACTAACTCTGCTGAATGAAAAAAAAAAAAATAATAATAATAATAATAATAATAATTATTATTATTATCATTATTATTATTATTATTATTATTATTATTATATTATTATTATTAATAATATAATAATAATAATAATAATTATTATTATTATCATTATTATTATTATTATTATTATTTATTATTATTATTATTATTATTATTATTATTATTATTATTATTATTATTATTATTTAAAACCCCTTCTCACCACCATTTAACACCCACCCCTCCCCTCCTCTCTTCTTCCACACACACACACAATCGAAGGTGTGTGTCTCGCCAAACGCCACCGACGAAGGTGTGAATCGAAGGTGTGAATCGAAGGTGTGAATCGAAGGTGTGAATCGAAGGTGTGTCGCCAAACGCCACCGACGAAGGTGTGAATCGAAGGTGTGTGTCGCGCAGGTGTGTGTGTCGCGCAGGTGTGTGTGTGTGTCGCGAAGGTGTGAATCGAAGCACCAAATCGAAGCACCAAATCGAAGCACCAAATCGCGCAGGTGTGTGTGTCGCGCAGGTGTGTGTTTGTCTTTCACTCCGGCGTGTCTTTCGTCGTCGTCTTCTTCGCAGGTGTGTGTTCAACGACCGAGTCAGCGAACAGAATATTACGGTCTGGGTCAGCACTTTGCGACCGAGTCAGTCGTCGACTCCGGAATATCAAACGCGCTGACCGGCTGACCGAGTCAGCCAGTCAGTGGTCAGCCGGTGGTCAGTCCCTTTCAAACAGCCTCTTAGTAGTCCTTTAGGGAATTATATTATTAATTTCAGCACCTAACTTAAGTCGCCAACTATTATTTGGCTTAATTTCCTTTTTTTTTAGAAATTGATCACATTTAGTTTGATAGAAATGTTTGTTTGAACTATAGATTTTAGAAGTTGTAAGATTAGTTGAAATTTTTGTACGGGCTAGACGTTTGATTAGACTGACTTCGTTATTTATAAAATTTAAGCGCGCAGTTTTAAATTAGATCTAGTTGATTATATCATAAAAGGGTATTAGCACCTAAGTCAGTGGTGGTCTTCGTGTAGGGAGAATTCGAGATGCAAACATAGTGTTACTAGGTAAGTGAAAATAGATATTCAGAATGAAAAGATAGTTTTTTTGGGTAAAATTAATATCAGCCATCCATTATCGACAAATGAAGCACTATCAATCTCCATGCAAGACAACTATCAGGGTGCTTGGAGCCAAATCGTTAATGTGGATCTAGAGTTGCAAAAGAAGACATCATCTTTCAAAATTTCATGAAAGCATAGGTAGGAGATGAGAAATCGTTAAGTTTCTGGAAAGATTGATGTGTAGGAGACTCCCTCTCTTGTTAAAATTTCCTGATCTATTCACACACAAAAAAAGAATCGGATCGTATTGAACGTAACGACATAGGGTTTATAATGGGGTTTGGAACTGGAGATATACACCAAAGTGGGGGTACAGTTGCAACTCATGGACCTTTTGGGCCTGCTAGATGAGATGATTACCAGAAGTGGTCCGGATAGATGGATGTGGCTTAGGGATGACTCATGTAAATTCTCGGTTCGCAGCCTGAGACATAATTTGGAGTTAAATAGAGAGCCTTCGGACCTTAAACATTTAATTTTTCAAGTCGGGTGTCTCTTTGAAGTGGTCTCTCTATCTCTCAAGATAGAGGAAATACTCGCCACCACCTACCCCTCCCAGACCCTGCTTTTTAGTGGGATATACTGGACATTATGTTTATTTGTTTGTTTGTTTGTTTGTTTGTTTGTTTGTTTATTTGTTTGGTGAGTTCCAATTAAAGTCTCATATTTTGTGTGGAGAGCAAGGCTCAATAAGATTTCATCAAAGGTGTCGCTATAAAACAGGGGGTGTATCTTCCTAGCACATAATGCTTAATGTGTTTTGATGCCGAAGAGTCGATTGATCATATGCTCATATCATGCCCGTTTACTTCCAAGGTTTGGCTGCTGTGTACCAGTGGTGCCGAAAGGAGATTGGCAATAGTACAACTATAATAGAAATGCTATCCTCTGCTAACTAGGACACTCGGCCACATGTGGTGGGAATCAAAAGGTTGCGGTTTTATTGATTTACATGGCAACCTTGTGGTGTATTTGGAAGGTTCGTAATGGTTTAATTTTTAATTCTAAGTCCCTTTCAGTTTTGGCGATGGTGGATGAAATTACCATCATTCCTTTGGCTAAACTATAAAAGGAAGTTTAGAGAATTAGCATGGCAATCTTGGTTTATTATTATTTTTTTTTTTTGAATTTTTCGATGTATCGATATATAATCGGTGCATTGATCTTAGCATTTTGCTAGAGGCCTCAACATTTTTAATCTAATAATATAGCTATTCAAAAAAAGATCATAAAAAGGGAAATTGTATCGATGATCCATATGTTTGATCAGATTGCACGTTTATATAAGATTATATGCAAACTCAAACCCAATGGACAGTTTAAAAGGGACACGATGTGCAAGATCCAAGGGGCAATAATCTCTTGTGGGTCTAAGGGCCTAAGGCCCAACCCCGAAGTGGGGTTGAGTTAATGATCGGTAGGCACTAATCATCAATAATTAATTTACATAAGATACCTTGTTTAGTAGCAACTTGATCTTTTAGTAGCTACTTATTCTTACGATAGTAACTTGATCTTTAAGCAGCAACTTAGTATTTTGATAGCAACTTAATCTTTCAGTAACAACTTAGTCTTTAAATAGCAACTTAATATTTCTGTAGCAATTGTGCATCTATACTAATAACGTATAGAGTAGAAACTACACAAGAGTAGTAACTTAATGATAAATAGCAACTTAATCTTTCAGTAACAACTTAGTCTTTAAATGACAACTTAATATTTCTATAGCAATTGTGCATCAATACTAATAACGTATAGAGTAGAAACTACACAAGAGTAGTAACTTAATGATAAATAGTAACTTTGCTACTGCTGATGAAGTGTACTAAATTATATTTCATTAATATATAATATTTTATATAAACGCCAACTAAGACACTGTGATGGTCAATTCCCTATAAGTAGAGGATCTTTTGGTCTTCTTTAAATGATCGAATTCAATTACGAATTTTACATTTTCAAAACAAAACTTTCATACTCGGCCTTGATATTGATATTTTTAAGGGTAACTATGTAAAATAGTAACCAACTTTTAAAAGTGTTACAATTAGATAACTCAAGTTTAAAAAATGTTCAAATTAGGTCACTCAGTTTTTCAATTTTTATTATATAAATTAAAAGTCTTAACGTGTTTTTTAGCATGTTATACTTTTGATTTCAATTAGAAAATATGTTTTTCTATCTTTTGATGCTAATATGGAACGTTAACGTAAATTTTAGGTAAATTTTTTATTTTTTTTCATAATTAACATGTTTTTTTATTTTCTCCACCACTACTTTTTTAGCATAAGAAAATTTAATGATAACTCGATTTGATCGTTTGATGGTCCAATTTAAAAAAATATACATGAGTGATTAAATTAGAAACTTAGTTACTATTCTGTAACATTTTTTCTATTTTTAATTACATCCAATTAAAATTCCTATGTATCCCAGCAAAATATTTCAATTTAAAGGTTCTAAAATAATTCAAAGACAAAATACAAAATCTACAACTAATTCTTTTAATGTTTGTGTGTTTACTTATATGTTTAAAAACCAACAAACTTATTGTACATGTGCAGCTTGAAGAGTTGTTCAACGAGCAAGTGTGAACCAAGTATACGAGCCACTCGATATTTCCAACTGAAAACAGGTTTTCATCATAACAACAAACAGCAGAAAAGCCAATAAATATAATGGTGTAACATTTGTTCCTGTATTCCAATAAGTCCCAATATATAATGGTGTACACTGAACCACCAAATTATGACCATAATATATAAATAATCAGTTGCAGATAATAAGTCACAAATTCTCACAGGTTTCAAATACCAAACCTGCACAGTTAGTTCATACAATTCATGTTCCTGACTAGCATTCGATACGAACCGCTCCACTTTCTGAAGAAATAAACTTAGGTTTCTTGTTAACCTGATGCAAACACTGAATAACGTCTCCAATCTGGAAATCAAAACAATCGCGAAGAACAAGACCGCACTCGTTTCCTTTCTGGACCGTTTCAACATCTTGGGTCTCTCTTTTCAAAGAAACACAACACCCTTCAAACACAACTTCACCGCTTCTTAAAAGCCTCATGGTGCACGATCTGCTGACGTGGCCATCCACGACTCTGCAACCAGCAATCTTGACATCAGCCCCTTTAGTTTTGCTTCTTCCTTTGAGCTCGAAGATGTCGAGTACTTGTGCCTCACCAGCGACCTCTGTCTCCAATGTTCCAGGAGCTTTTTCCACTATGAAGTTGCCGATATCTTCTAGAAGATGGTAGATTACTCTGTGTATTTTAATCTGCAAAAAGACAATCACTTTCAATGCACATCCAAACACCTTGGTTTGCAGAATCTTGCATCATGAATTGATCGGGGAGACATACCTTTATATTGGCTTGAGCAGCAGCCAAGCTGAGAGGTGTTGGTGGAGCGCGCACATTAAAGCCAACGATACATGCACCGGTAGCTTGTGCCAAATCAAGATCAGACTGACAAATTGCTCCCACTCCAACATGGATAATATTCACGAAAACCTGATAAAAAGAAAAATGGTGAATTTAAGATCGATATATAAAGATAGAGGTGAACACATTAAATAACTTTTAGATTTGTCCATACAGATGAAAACAGGAGCATCTATTAAAACATAGTGACTTAACTTTTACTAATGTTTAGATTAACACAGGCTTATTTAGTTTCATACAATGTGCAACAGAATTAATTACAGTCTTACAGAATAAAAACTAAATTACATATCTACGTGTAAAATGAAAAATTGGTGAATTTATGATAAATGTATAAAGATAGAGGTGAACACATTAGATGACTTTTGGATTTGTCCATACAGTTGAGAACAGGAACATCTGTTAAACATAGTGACTTAACATCTACTAATGTTTAGATTAACACAGGCCTATTTAGTTTCATACCATGTGCAACAAAATTGATTACAGAATAATAAACTAAGTTACATATCTGCGCTGTATAAAAAGCTTTTAACCCCACATTTCACAAAATGCTTATTTTTTAAAGATAGAATTATCTGTTAATCCTTGAATAATCACATTTACCAAAATTGAACCTAATTACTTGATTATTACAACTTCAAGCGCCAGTAGCACATCCAGAAACTATCTTCTATGACCCACTTTATATCAAATTCCATTCTTACGTCACATAATCACATTTTAAACACGCATCCAAACACCCATTAGAACTAAGAAGTTGTAGTTATATGCAATGTTTTTAGAACCAAACCATATAGCGAACCGGTAGTCTTACTGGTACATTAGTTGGTCCGGTAAGACTGGATTTGAGAACTGGTTGACGGCATGAAAATATAAAATATAAAAACTACATGCATATATATATATATAAAATACTTTATCTTTGATGTGAATTTACAATTTTAATGACATATGAAGACTTAAATACATAAATTTGAAACCTAGAGCACTATATTAATCAGAAAATAAGATTTTGAAGAACAACAATAAAAGTAGAAATCTAGTATGACCACTCAGTGCGGTTCACCGTCTGACCAACAACCGGCCGACTCATATGAGAACAGTTCAAAGAGGCATAGATGGACCGTTTCTTGGTTTCACAGCAGGTCTGGGTCCAGTTATGGAAACAATGGTTATATGTCCAAAAGCTAGGGCTGTACAAAAAGTCCGTGGCTCGAAGTTCGCTCGAAGTTCGCTCGAGAAAAGCTCGAAAAAAGCTCGGCTCGAAAAAAGCTCGTATCCAAACGAGTCAGCGCGGCTCGGCTCGAATTCTAAACGAGCCAAACTCGAGCCAGGGTTAGCTCGGTTCGAGCTCGGCTCGTGGCTCGGTTCGTTGGCTCGGCTCGTGACTCGGTGCATATAATATATGTATATATATTTATATAGTATAATAAAAAATATTATTATTACTACTATTATTATGATTATTATTTTTATATTAGGATTTTAGAAAGGTTTTCTTAAAATAAAAATGGATTCTTTTTAGAAACATTTAATATTTTGTTTAAAAAATATATAACTTGATAGTAAATTTTTTATATTCAAAATAATGATCTTTGTTACCTAAGTACGGAGTACTCAATGAAAGGTAAAAACCTAATATATATTTTTTATGTTTTCATATAAATTAATGTGAAAAATTTTTTTAAATCGAGGCAGCTCGAACGAGCCACGAGCTGGCTCGAGCTTTTCACGAGCCGAACTCGAGCTAGTGTTTTGAACTCGTTAAAATTTTCGAGCCGGCTCGGCTCGGCTCAATAAGCTTCGAGCTCGGCTCGATAAGCTTCGAGCTCGGCTCGATAAGCTTCGAGCTCGGCTCGATAAGCTTCGAGCTCGGCTCGATAAGCTTCGAGCTGGGCTCGATAAGCTTCGAGCTGGGCTCGATAAGCTTCGAGCTCGAGCTCGAACTCATCCTGGCTCGGCTCGGCTCGGCTCGTTTACAGCCCTACCAAAAGCAAAGCAGGTTATTTTTGAAAGACTATATATATATGGCATACCTGGGGACTATTCAACGTTTTAAGTGAATCGGTGACAGCTTGAACACTCCCTTGAACATCTGCTTTTACAACAATTGGCAATTCAGTCCGTTTAGGCTCCTTTTCTGCCGATTCAGAATCAGAATCGTTCTCTTCATCCGTGTTCTTTTTTCTAAGCCTTTCTTGCTCCAGTTTATTCTCTTCATCCATCTTCCTAAGCCTATGTTGTTCCAGTTTCTTTTCCTTCCTACACTAAGCATTCGGGCTCGTTCTTCAGAATCCACAACTATAATATCATCACCTGCCATTGGCAGCCCTTTGAGCCCCTCAATCTCCACAGGCATGGCAGGTGTGGCCTTTCCAGTCAATTTCCCAGCTGTATCCCTAATCGCCCGTATTTTTCCCCACTCAGCACCAACTGCGACATGTTGACCACAAACCAAGTACCAGCCTTGACCAAAGCCGTAACCAACGGACCCCGCCCACGGTCGAGTCTTGCTTCAACCACATAAGCGTGGGCCGCTCCATCTACACGGGCTTTTAGGTCCATTAATTCAGCTTGAAGAAGCAATGCTTCCTCAAGCTTATCGAGTCCTTGTTTAGTAACCGCAGATACTTCAACCACTTGTACATCACCGCCCATTTCTTCAAGTGGTAACCCTTCTGAAGCTAGTTGGACTTTGACTCTTTCTGGGTCGGATGCGGGTTTATCACATTTGTTGATGGCAACAACTATTGGCACATCTGCTAGCTTGGCATGTGACATGGCTTCAATAGTTTGTGGCATCACACCGTCATCAGCGGCTACCACCAGTACCACTATGTCCGTGACGGCTGCACCTCTGGCACGCATGGCACTAAAAGCCGCATGGCCGGGAGTGTCCAAGAAGGTTATGGATGCACCTGATGGCATGGCCACAACGAATGCACCAATGTGTTGGTTATGCCGCCAGCTTCTTTGGCAGCAACTGAGGTCTGCCGGAGAGCATCTAAAAGGGAAGTTTTTCCATGGTCAACATGACCCATGACTGTTACCACAGGTGCCCGGGGAAGAACTATGGAACCTTCGTATGAGTAGAGCCTCTTAACATTTACACCAACTTCCTACAATTTATGGAAAAAAAATAATGGATTAAGGAAAAAAATGTGTGGGATGAAAATATAGGTGGCACTTTGGACAGATTTGCTTATGAATGGATCTGTTTGGGTCGTATGTCATCTTATACGGGTCAACTCAGGGTATTATCTAAATAATATATCACATTACCTGCTTCAACCTGTAACCCAACCCCCTCATTTTTCCACATCTGATTATAATTACTGGAAGTAAAACTCTGAAAGAAAACTAACCAAGACAAATAAATACCATTGCAATTAGTTCCGCGATGTCAATGCCCAAAGGGTCGAATTCTGACCCAACTTTTTCCCCCACATTAATAAGAATATTTGCAAAGTGGACACTGATTGACCACATCGTTTAGCCAGCTCTAAAGTTGTCATTCCTTCAAATATTTCGATAGTTTTATCTGGAGATGACTTGCCATTCTTTTGTAGTTTAGGTGGCACGTATGGAGCTTCAACTGGTGGTGTTGCCTTTGCTGGTTTCTTTTTAAACTTCCCTTTCTTAGGTCTCTGTAGACCAACTATGTCCTCATCTCTTCTGCCAAGTAGTTCTGGGCTGGCATGAAAACGCCTACAATAGTTCAAAATTTAAGTAAGACATCAACCATGTGGACCATTAATCCTATATAACTGAAAGTTACCTTAAGAAGAATCTGCTTTTCAAGAAACTTAGAGGGTCATGACTAAGTAAAGCTGAGTTGCTGGTGTATCCTGCATCGAATGAGCCTTAATATAAATTTGAGGCTGATTTAAAATAAGCTAAAAATGCTTGGAAATCCATTCGTTCAAAAAGATGGAATTTTATTTCTTGGAAATGTTAAACGTCATTCTTACAGAATAACTAAAATATACCCTCTAAAACGGGCTTCATATCAAACTTTTAATTACCTCTAACTCGTCCAACTGAAGATGAAAGCAGATTTGAGCGCAAAGAAGTGTCTCTAAATGCTTTAGAAATCAGAATCCTTGAGACACTAGCATAAATGCTCTGTTCAAAAAGTGTGGGCCAAGTTATATTAATCCCTTAGTTATAGTCATTTAATTAGTTCAGTTTACTTTAAACAGGAGTAAACATAAGAAAATGGTTCACTTCAGTTTACATATGACTCATCAATATTAACATGCATGAATATGCGATTTATTTAGCATAGACGAGAGAAAGAAAGCTGTAGTTTCTTAATGGAAACAATGTAATGATGACCACACTTCAAGTTCAAAAGTACCCATTCGCCTGCTACATATATGTGATCCTGTAATCATGTAATCCATGGTGGTCGTCCGGCAGAAAGGTAAAAAATTCAAATAGGCCTCATGAAAAGACAGATGATTATGATTGTTGCTAATTGCTATTAACTAACATACTGTGGGTTGTGAATATAAAAGTTCATAAGACACAAAGACACAGTTAGCCTCAATACCACACCATCAGCTTCTTAAAAATCAATAAAACCACTCTAGGAAGATACAGACTTCATGAACTTTTCAGGTAAATCCTAAATTCAATATCTATAACTAGATCTTTAACACTCTAATCAACGCAATTTCCATGACATCTGGACTTAATACCACTTTCAGATATCATCAAGACATCACCATCTAAAAAAGAAAACGAGAAGTGTTGGACTAGACATTTTGTCAAACACCTGGTACTCATCCTTCGTTACAAGCACACCATCCAAATTTTCAATCATTTTCCTCTGTCCAATATTCAATTAACAACCCTTTTCACAATTCACACTAAAAGTTACAGGTTTACCAAATAATATTCTACCAAAATTATTCGAAAAAACAAAACTAATGATTGAAGAACAAAGGGAACCCCTTTGTGAAGCAAATAGCTCATTTTGCTTAAAACTGCAAAATTTAACACCAAACATTCAGTCTGTAACCAAAAAGTAATCTTGAACCCCGTTTACAACATAATCAAAGTCACACTATTCATTTACTTCCGAAAAGAAAAACCCTAAAGATTCGAGATAACAAACGATAATCAAAGACTAACCTTTTTCCCAATCTCCCTCCACGCCATTCATAAGTATAATCACAATACCTGCAGGCTGAAAAAAGGTATAAACTTGAATCAAAAAGAAAAACATAGCACCAATTATAACAAATCTAATTAGAACAACAACAAGTGAAAACCTGAAAGAAAGAAGAATTATCGTTGATGTAGAAGAAGTATAATAAGGTATGAATATGATTACCTGCAATTGGTATGTGTATGGGTGTTGCTGTGGGTTGCAGAGGGGATGGGTAGGGTTGTAGGGGCGGAGATCGGCGGTCGGTGACGGTGAGGGATTGTGGTAGGGTCGGAGTCGGAGTGGAGAGATTTTTGTTCATGTATCCTATAGGGTAGTATGTTTTATTTTTTAAGTATCACCTTTTGTTTTAGAAACATAAATGTTTTTTTTTTTAAGAAAATTTATTTCACGTTTTTTCTTCTTATGGTTTGTAACAGGGATGATAATTAAACCCGAAATTGATGGGAATATCTTAACCTGAGTCATTTGATACAGGTATGAGGTCGGGTAAGCGGGTATAAGATCGGATGTTGGATTATTTTGTATAAAATTCGGGAGTTTCGGACGGGTATGACATTACGTGATATACCTGTTTACCCGCATCGTTTACCCGATTAAACATGTTTGTTTACCTGATTATATGCCCGAAATAACTTTGGTTTTTCTTTTGTTATTTTATATATTACATTTATTTTTAGTTATTTTAAGTATATGATATTATTTCAAGTTCTTTAATTCTAACTAGTTATTTCCCTCGCCGCGCGTTGCGGCGGTAACGTATAAACGTAATTAAGTATATACTATAACCAGACTCATTTACGTCGAAATAGAATAATTCAAATTTATATCGTTAAATGAAAACGTATTATATTTGAAAATTGTTAAAACGTATATCAACTCAAAATATACATAAAAAAGCAGGTGTGCAGCTGCCGTCTATGGTGTGAAAAAGTACAGACTAAAATCGTTGCTACTCGTTTGCAAACTGAATTTATGTTGAAACGTAGATTAAATCGAATTTGTACCATCAAATGAAATTATTTTATATTTAACCCAACTAAGTTCCAAACAAAAGTTACTTTGAAAGTAGATTTACTCAAAACATACTTAGAAATGATCCCGAAAATATTTTATCGAAAGTTAAAGAGACAAAACTTTTCCCACACTCTCACTCTAATCAAATGTGGATGTGAGATGTGCCTCCATGTCCGCATCTTCATCTTCAGATCTCCTGATCTTCATCTGAGCCTTCAAATGTTCGTTCTTGTCGCTCAGTTTTTCGTCTCCGAAGCCACGATTAACGGAGTGTGGGTTCAACTACCTACATCGGGCTGCTCTACCATCTCTGCCAACAAGGGGTTCAACAACCTTCAGCCATATTAGTTTCTACTCGTTTTTCTAACAAAATATCGAAACCAGTACTAGCGGCGGTGGTAGTAGTCGAAGGTGGAAGCTAAAAATGGATGCGTGCACATAGGTAGAAGTACATCAAGCTAAAACGGTTTGTAAATTAGTGTTTCTTGGGCCTGATTGGCATTGCTTCTATGATTACTGACAGTACTGTAGTAGTTGATGACAGTGTGGGGGTCGGTGTTAGGTCTGCGGCGTCTGGTGGTGGGTTTACAGTAACCAAAGACAAAAATTTATCCGGTTGTATTAGAAAACAATATTATTACTGTTTCTTCATAGACGTATTAATATATAGGTAAATTAAAACAATATATTTGGATACCTGAAATTTTTAAAAACAGAATTTGAATCCAAAATAGCAGAAAGTTTTTTTTTTCAAATATTCATACACTAGCCTAACCACCCGTGTGTTACACCGGTTGGACAATTTACATTTCATGAAACGGATTTTTATAATCAGATTCATCGACTTAAACATGAATTCTCAGGCACTCATATTTATATACTCTTAATTTGCCTTTTATAGATAATCTAATCACTAAACTTTTCAAAAATCAGCTAAGAAGGTGCAATAATTATAGTTATTCAGGATGTTTTACTCTTCCTTCCTCTTCATATGTACTGCTATTCTGCTAATATAGATATTCATTTGGATCGCACCCTGGTTTAACAACAATGGAAGTAAATTGTTCTCATATATAAATTTCCTCTGATGTAGGTATTGTCGGGCTATGCTTGTTTCTCTATCTTTCTACTTTGGTTCCTTATTAGTTCTATAGTTCAATAGACGCCTAATCTTTGGATGGTGCTGAATGCGAGGAACTTGGTGGAGAAGAAAATTATGATAAGAGGCATACAAGCATTATTTATAGTAAGTTACTTAGTTTTACTAATTTAGTTGTAGTTTATGAACTATTGAATTTGCTAATTAGCTCAAAATTTGTAGAAAGGCACACATGTAACACACGAGAGCTTTTGTATCAATCAACTAAAATGTTTAACTTGTGAATGCTATCTACCTATGACATCACCATTTTATTGACTTCTTGTATTTAGATAAATAAGTCTTTCCTCACTTCCTTTTTCTTTTATAATAGAAACATGTAATCTTCATTTAACAGGAGATTATAATTTCTAGCTAAGGAGATAAATAGGTCTTTCCTCACTTCCTTTTTCTTTCATCATTCTCAATCTAAACATTAGTTCTTTAATTTCATACCATCTTGAGTTTCTCTTTTAGCCTTCATCTTCTTGCAACCTCCTTCCGTCACAACCGTACTAACCAACGGCTCAACGTTGCATCGGTGGGAACCCACACCCCTTTTGCTTTCAGTCTTTTAGTCTCTCTCCCTATCTCCCTCTCTCTCATCTTCTCCTGCTGCTTTCGCTAACCCATCCATAGCGTTTGATTTCTCCCAGATCTGAGGTCCGATTTGGTTTCTCCCGGGTGGTGGAGGACCGAAGCTGATGGTGCGGTGAACGGTGGTGGAGATGGCGATGGGGTTGTGGGGAATTCGAGGCCCCGACGGCGGTCGTTCTTGAAGACACTGTGTCTTCCCTGTTATTTTCGTTCACCGAACAACCATTTTCGACCTTCATCTGTTGGATTATGTACGGTTCGGTTACGTTGTAACATCGCGTATTTCAGTAAAAATATATATATATATATATATATATATATATATATATAAATATATATATATACATATATAAATACATATATGTATATATAAATATACATATTAATTTTTGTTAGAATGTTGATAATTACAACACTTATAATAATAATAATAATAATCAAAATATAATAATAATAATAATAATAATAATAATAATAATAATATAATAACAAATAATAAAGTCCAGGGGGCATTCTGTTATTCCTGAAACTTCAAAAGAAGTTTAAAAACATAAATAATAACTAATAAACTCCAGGGACTAAAAATGTAAATTTCCAATTACAAACCAACCCCCGCCCATTCCCCTTCGTTTTTCCGGCACCGGTCCGGCCAAGCTCCGGCCAAACGCCGGCGACCATCGAAACCAATTAGAAACTAAATTTTAACAGCCCGAATTACACATAATCGCCTCGTGAACAAGATTCGAACCCCATACACCTCCAAAACGCGTAGAAACGGTCAAAATAACGGTTATAATCCTTACCACTTTTGCCGACCGTTTCAAACGGCTAAATAACCCACTCACACACCACTTTAATCAAAATAATATCGTTAAATCGAACCTTAACTCATTGTGAATCCAATGATACTGACATTTCATCAAATCACATAAAATTAAACCAATTTGACCAATCCTCTGTTCGAACCTGCAACTCTATCGAACACCCACCTCCGAGCCTTATAACTCACAAATAACATAGGGCTTTTGATCATCGACATCATTCGAAGCTGTCTGTACGCGTAATTTGATTTTCATCACGTTTTGCTCACCCATCGATCATTACCTTGTCGCGGACCTGTTCTTGACGGTTTCAACAGCAAAGCAAACACCATAAAGGTAATTCGACACACACATATACTCGACTAATCATGGGGAATAAAAGCCCCATGATTGCAGGCACCATCACAATCGAATCGATGTTCAATTTGGGATCGATCGAAACTAGGGTTCATATCAATTTGGGGTTGATTTGAACATGTGTTTAAAAAGGATTGAACCCCGGTTTCTTTCGCGAAATGGACTTTGGTCCACTGGTTTATGCGCCCCGTGTCATTCTTGAGGTCCCGGGTTCGAGACCCGATCACCTCAATATTTTTTTAAACCCCTTTTTAAGCTTTTAAAAATTCCAGGAAAATACCCAAAAATTATAAAAATGTTTTAATAAACATTAAAATTGTTTTAAACAACTTAACTATTTTTCTGAAATTTATTTTTATATTTTATTCATTTATTTTTATTTGTTTTAAATAAATAAAATAACTAATTGTATTATCCACAAATTTATAATTAGTATATAATACATAATTATACAATAAATAATTGAATTCAATATATATACATATATATATTATTCAATTATCGAAACAACTTTTATTTGAATAAATTACATGTGTATAATTATACATAATTGTATACAATTTATAACATAAGTATATAATTAACATACGATGTATAGTTATGTATAAATGTATTATATAGAATTATGCATATAATTATACATATAATTATATATAATTACATGATTATATATAATATAAATTATACATATACATTTATTAATAAATTGTATATATGTATAACTTATATGTATAAATTCTATTAAAATTCTTGACATAATCATATTCAACAAACTCGTTTATTTATTTCAAGATATTCAAACCAAATAAAATTAATAGATTTAAATTACCATTCAAGACCCAATGGAAATACTAATACATTCCCAAATTCCCAATCATTATTATTCTAACTCGAGACAGCGTTCCTTAGGTTAATCATAAGGAAATCGTTGGTGTCTAATCTATCACGTCCAAATTCAAATCTCATCAATCAAGTGAGTATTCATATCCCCTTTTTATATCATTTCTCCTTTGGGGAAAATCATGTGATACAATATTCAATCATGATATTCTATTGTTATTTCATTCTAAATTCAATTCAAGACAGGTTATGTTATTACTTGCAATTATGTGAACATACTTTGATAAACTGGACGACAGTAAAACCCTAATTCAATCAATCAATCCTGGTAACAATGTAGATCTACTGGTTTGGATAACCCACCCCATATGGCTTACGAGTGGTGATTGTGCCAGAGGCAATTAGTCAATCTATGATGTTTGTGTGCAAGTCTATTATATGCAAGTGTCAAGTCAAGGGGTTCTATTGTGTCGGTTTATCTATATGCTTTACTATTGCAATATAAGTCTTAACGTTACCTTGTGAATTGAATTATTCTCAATCAATCAATCAATCTATATGTATACTCAAAACTATGATTACTCACCAGCTAATTCGTTAGCTGACTTTATTTTCTCACATGATTTCAGGTTAAGCAAGATAGTGGACTTCTACCTGCTCATTTAAGACCCGGACCTAGTTAAAATAAAAGACAATTACTATTTGTGGTTTCAATTGTTGTATTTGTGTATGTTGAACTTATATTATCATGTAATCTGATTTTAATATTATTTCCACTATTAGACAACCATGTGTTATGAACAATCCATCATTCCCTCGTCCGCTCCGATGATTCCGCCGTCGGTCGGGGTGTGACAGATTGGTATCAGAGCCATGGTTATAGGGAATTAGGTTATTAGAAATGGAATGACCTAGACTATAACTAAGTACCCTTACACATGAGTCCTCTCATGTATTTTACATGCTTAGATAGGATTCTATGTGCCTTATATGGTTATATTTGTTTATGTGATTATATGCCTTATGTGATTCTTCTTATGCTTTGAATCTTATCAATGTACACACGAATCTTAACTCATATTCTAAGGCATTATGTGCCTAATTCAAGTAATTTCAAACTCCAAAACTCGATTGTTATTCATGGTTTTCAAATCTCGTCAAAGTCCGTGTCACATGACCGAGAACATGCAATGCTGGAAGAGTGGGATACCTGTATCTTAAGGTGTTCTGTCTAGGCAAGGTATTCATACAACTTGATTACCTTACCTGGGAACCCTCGAGATGAGTATTCGCTTATAGGTACGCATGTCCTCATTAAGGTTGTGGTGGACACAAATACTTTGATAAGTCAACGTATTCGCTTTGGTTTGCGAACCGAACGTTTACACTCCTAACCTCTCATTGTTATTCTAAACAATCTCATTAACGATTTTATTATTTTGAAAAGTTTTAAAAACCAATTATCCGTTTCTCATAGAGGTTTCTTCTTTCCATATTATACACCATGTCTTCTCGTCAAAACCGCTCCCGATCTAGAAGCTCTGGCCGCAAGATTGCTGCTATAGTGGCACGTGAAGTTGCTGCGGTTATCCCAACACTGCTTACCCATTTGAACCAAGGCAACAACACCGTTCAAAATCAAGCCGTACAAAACCCAACTGCACCAAACCCTCCACGAGCTTGTACCTACAAGCATTTCAATTCTTGCAATCCCACTAAGTTTAGCGGGACCGAAGGTGCCACTGGTCTTTTACAGTGGTTTGAGAGTATCGAGAACACTTTCCTTAATAGTGAGTGCCCCGAGAATCTCAAGGTTTGTTATGCTACAAGTGTTCTTCAAAAGAGAGCACTCACTTGGTGGAACGGTGAGAAACGAACCCGTGGAACTGATGCAGCATTAGCATTGACGTGGGATGAAGTTAAGGAGCTCATGACTCGGGAATTCTGTCCGAGAAATGAAATTAAGAAATTGGAAGCTGAGTTTTGGGACTTAACTCAAGAAAGTGGAGAAAATCTAGCTTATACCAACCGATTTCATGAACTGAGTCTACTTGTTCCTCATCTGGTTACTCCTTTAACTCGGGCTATCGAGAAATACATCGGTGGTCTACCCATGCAAATTCAAGACACGGTGTGGGGTAGGAATCCTGCAACCGTAGAAGATACCATCCGGTTAGCTGCTCAGCTAACTGACAATCATGTCAAGGCTGGAACCCTGACTAGGAAGGGTGCTAAGAAGGTGCTCGAGAAACCCTCAGCTGAAACCCCTAAGGAGGAAAAACCTGAACCTTCTCAAAACAAGAAGAGGAAGGCTAAATCCCAAAACTTTGCTGTGATTACCCCTGCTGTGCCAATTAATCAAGTCCCTCCAACTCGTCAACCAACAGTAAACGACCAACCACCGATGAAAAAGCCATACACCGGACCCCATCCACTGTGTAACATCTGCAATTACCATCATCCCGCTAACACTCAGTGTCGTCAATGCACAAACTGTGGTCGTTTGGGTCATACATTCAACGTGTGCAGGAGTGCTGCTAAAGCTCCGACCAATGCACCAGTTCACCAACATTTTCCTGCAAATACCCAGGGTCGTGCATGCTATCAATGTGGTGATCTGAACCATTTCCGCAATCGATGCCCTCAACTTGTCATCCCAGTTCCTACGGCTCAAGGACGTGCTTTCAACATTAATGCTCAACAAGCTCAAGCCACCAATGATGTGGTGTTGAATAATTCTTGTCCTTGATTTCGTCTTCCTGATTTAGTTCAAGATTTGTAATCGTGATTTCCTTTTGTTACATTGATGTAATTTGAAAATTTCTAAATTTCTAATTGAGATATTTTTCCTTTCGCTTTTAAGTCGAACTTTGAACCGTTTGCACCGTGGGAGATGCAAGAGTTTGCAAGTCAACCTATGACTAAGGACACTTGAATCTCCTAAATGATTCTAACTCATCAAAACAGGGGTGATTCCCTTACTTTGGTGATGACCCTTTATTCATTTCAATAAATGGTTTCCAATTGTGTATTTTATGAAATTTCATCCTCTGGATTAGGGTGATTTCCTTATCTCGAGGACTGACTTCAATTATTCTCTTTGGAACTTACATTTCACAAATGACATGATCCCACCAAAATAGGATTGAAACCCGTACTTTGGTGACAAATGTCAATCTTTGATTGTTTTCTTGTTATTATCAAGCTCAATCATCAAGATACGCGTGAAATTCATACCTTGATGATAATTTCATTTTCATGGATTGTATTTTTTCAAATGAAACGACCTCATTAAAGTAGGAGTGAATTCTGGATTTTGATGAAGAAGTTTATCTTGTTATATTTTGTTTTGTAAAAATTCATCGTTAAGATAGGAGTGAATCCCTCACCTTAATGATGAGTTATCTCGTCTTATTTCTGTAGATCCCCAGATCGAACTTTTGATTGGTAAGTTAGTGGTCATACCTTGAGAGTACACCATCAAGTTAGGGGTGAAAACCATACCTTGATGACTATCCTCATTTCTTGATCATCAACTTATCAAGGTTGTAATCAAGTGACGAGAGGCATGTAGTAACTTGAAGGGTGAAATAATGTTAGTGTTTCGACCTATCAAGTCAAAGCATGATCTCTGAACTTGAAAAGAGACCCGATCGTTTTAGGTTGATTTTGAATCCTAACTTGGAACATTTAAATTCTTAAATCAATTTCTTTTCCTTTATTCTCATGTTTTGACTCGATCTAGCTACATCAAACCATTTATTCCTTATTTATCGACTTTCATTGTGAGTTATCATCAAAACCTGATTACGTGATGGTAGTCTTCCTAAACAATCTATTGTCAAGTAAAGATATTATCTCTGATCGTGATGGTCGCTTCATCTCTTGTTTTCTGGAAAAGTCTCCAATCAGCTCTCGAAACTCAACTGAATCTTAGCACAGCCTATCATCCGCAAACCGACGGTCAGACTGAAAGAACGATACAAACCCTCGAAGATATGCTCCGGGCTTGTGTCATTGATTTCAGTGGATCGTGGGATTCTTATCTTCCGTTGATTGAACTCTCTTACAATAACAGTTACCAAACCAACAGATGACACCATTTCAGGCCTTGTATGGTCTGAAGTTGGTGAATCACAAATTACTGGTCCAGAATTGATATAAGAAACAACCGACAAAAATTCATAAGATCCGTGATAACTTGGTCGCTGCTAGAAATCGTCAAAGCATTATACTGACAAAAGACGTAAGCCCATGGAATACAATGTCGGTGATCTCGTACTTCTTAAGGTATCACATTGGAAGGGAGTAATTCGCTTTGGAAAGAAAGGGAAGCTAGCACCTCGTTACGTGGGTCCATTCAAAGTACACGAGCGAATTGGGGAAGTGGCCTACAAGCTTGAACTACCCCGAGAACTTAGCAATATACAACCAACGTTTCATGTTTCAAATCTCAAGAAACGTCTTGCCGACGAAAATCTCCACATTCCACTCGACGAAGTCCAGATTGATGAATCTATGCACTTTATTGAGGAACTTGCGGAAATTATGGATCGGGAAGTCAAACAACTCAAACATAGTAGGATACCCATTGCCAAAATCCGCTGGGAATCTAAACGTGGCCCAGAATTTACCTGGGAACGTGAGGACCAAATGAAATCCCAGTATCCTCATCTTTTCGTTTCAGCCTCTTCGTGAACAAATTTCGGGACGAAATTTCCTAAAGCAGGGGAGACTGTAACATCGCGTATTTCAGTAAAAATATATATATATAAATATATATAATATACATATATAAATACATATATGTATATATAAATATACATATTAATTTTTGTTAGAATGTTAATAATTACAACACTTATAATATAATAATAATAATCAAAATAATAATAATAATAATAATAATAATATAATAATAATAATAATAATAACAACAAATAATAAAGTCCAGGGGCATTCTGTTATTCCTGAAACTTCAAAAGAAGTTTAAAAACATAAAATAATAACTAATAAACTCCAGGGACTAAAAATGTAAATTCCCAAATTACAAAACCAACCCCCCGCCCATTCCCCTTCGTTTTTCCGGCACCGGTCCGGCCAAGCTCCGGCCAAACGCCGACGACCATCGAAACCAATTAGAAACTAAATTTTAACAGCCCGAATTACACATAATCGCCTCGTGAACAAGATTCGAACCCCATACACCTCCAAAACGCGTAGAAACGGTCAAAATAACGGTTATAATCCTTACCACTTTTGCCAACCGTTTCAAACGGCTAAATAACCCACTCACACACCACTTTAATCAAAATAATACCGTTAAATCGAACCTTAACTCATTGTGAATCCAATGATACTGACATTTCATCAAATCACACAAAATTAAACCAATTTGACCAAATCCTCTGTTCGAACCTGCAACTCTATCGAACACCCACCTCCGAGCCTTATAACTCACAAATAACATAGGGCTTTTGATCATCGACATCATTCGAAGCTGTCTGTACGCGTAATTTGATTTTCATCACGTTTTGCTCACCCATCGATCATTGCCTTGTCGCGGACCTGTTCTTGATGGTTTCAACAGCAAATCAAACACCATAAAGGTAATTCGACACACACACATACTCGACTAATCATGGGGAACAAAAGCCCCATGATTGCAGGCACCATCACAATCGAATCGATGTTCAATTTGGGATCGATCGAAACTAGGGTTCATATCAATTTGGGGTTGATTTGAACATGTGTTTAAAAAGGATTGAACCCCGGTTTCTTTCGCGAAATGGACTTTGGTCCACTGGTTTCTGCGCCCCGTGTCATTCTTGAGGTCCCGGGTTCGAGACCCAATCACCTCAATATTTTTTTAAACCCCTTTTTAAGCTTTTAAAAATTCCAGGAAAATACCCAAAAATTATAAAAATGTTTTAATAAACATTAAAATTGTTTTAAACAACTTAACTATTTTTCTGAAATTTATTTTTATATTTTGTTCATTTATTTTTATTTGTTTTAAATAAATAAAATAACTAATTGTATTATCCACAAATTTATAATTAGTATATAATACATAATTATACAATAAATAAATTGAATTCAATATATATACATATATATATATATATATATTCAATTATCGAAACAACTTTTATTTGAATAAATTACATGTGTATAATTATACATAATTGCATACAATTTATAACATAAGTATATAATTAACATACGATGTATAGTTATGTATAAATGTATTATATAGAATTATGCATATAATTATACATATAATTATATATAATTACATGATTATATATAATATAAATTATACATATACAATTTATTAATAAATTGTATATATGTATAACTTATATGTATAAATTCTTTAAAATTCTTGACATAATCATTTTCAACAAACTCGTTTATTTATTTCAAGACATTCAAACCAAATAAATTAATAGATTTAAATTACCATTCAAGACCCAATGGAAATACTAATACATTCCCAAATTCTCAAATCATTATTATTCTAACTCGAGACACCGTTCCTTATGTTAATCATAAGGAAATCGTTGGTGTCTAATCTATCACGTCCAAATTCAAATCTCATCAATCAAGTGAGTATTCATATCCCCTTTTTATATCATTTCTCCTTTGGGGGAAATCATGTGATACAATATTCTATCATGATATTCTATTGTTATTTCATTCTAAATTCAATTCAAGACAGGTTATGTTATTACTTGCAATTATGTGAACATACTTTGATAAACTGGACGACAGTAAAACCCTAATTCAATCAATCAATCCTGGTAACAATGTAGATCTACTGGTTTGGATAACCCACCCCATATGGCTTACGAGTGGTGATTGTGCCAGAGGCAATTAGTCAATCTATGGTGTTTGTGTGCAAGTCTATTATATGCAAGTGTCAAGTCAAGGGTTCTATTGTGTCGGTTTATCTATATGCTTTACTATTGCAATATAAGTCTTAACGTTACCTTGTGAATTGAATTATTCTCAATCAATCAATCAATCTATATGTATACTCAAACTATGATTACTCACCAGCTAATTCGTTAGCTGACTTTATTTTCTCACATGATTTCAGGTTAAGCAAGATAGTGGACTTCTACCTGCTCATTTAAGACCCGGACCTAGTTAAAATAAAAGACAATTACTATTGTGGTTTCAATTGTTGTATTTGTGTATGTTGAACTTATATTATCATGTAATCTGATTTTAATATTATTTCCACTATTAGACAACCATGTGTTATGAACAATCCATCATTCCCTCGTCCGCTCCGATGATTCCGCCGTCGGTCGGGGTGTGACATACGTCACGTTGCCAACCGAGCTATGACCCGTAAGAGTTACACCTTGGGCAACAAATATTAAGTCCACTTAATTTGATTAACTGGCGCTTACGAACTATATCGGATTTTTATAATTTTAATTGTTATAAATTATTTAATATTAATGTTTATTTATTAAAAAAAATAAAATAAAGAAAAGCTGAGATTCCTTTTGAATATATTAATCACAAAGCAAAATGAAAAAAGGAAAGTTGTATGCGATCGTGATCTGTGAGATTCCTTTTCATTTATATATTCAAATTACAATCACCAAGCACAATAGAACTCAAATATCACTTCTCTCTGAGCAAGATTGAGAAGGCAAGTGGGATTTCTCTTTCTATTTCAAAACAACTAACTCGTCACTGTTATTTTCCGCCCGCACCACCGCATCGCCGCTGCTTACTTGCACCAGGCCTGCCGTGAACCATATACACCCGATTGCAAACCGTGGACCACGCCTCTTAGAGCCGCAACCACTGTGTTCCAATTTAGTGTTCGTTGATTCTAGCATTCATTCGTTGTCCCTCGGTGTCTCAAACGGTTAATTATTAACCACAAAGGTATATTATATCTCATCAGTAGGTTATTCATATTCTATATTTGCATTGTTTCTAACCCAGATCCTGTCGGGTTCATTCTGGTATTTTATTACTCCGTTGCGTTAACTGTTATTAATCTGATTAATAATTATCAAAACTGTTTTGATAAATAAACCTAACGAAGATACCACTGAACCCAACAGTGGTATCAGAGCCAGGCTTACAACATGCAAATCAGATCCGGTCTGTTAACAGGTTATAGATCACAAACTTTAAAATTATTTGAAGTTTCTGATTTATATTATTTTGGGCAACTTGTTTATTTTGGTTAAATATTTATCAACCAAAAGATTGCCCGTATTATTATGATTGTGTTTTAATATGTAAATCTGGCTAGACCCTGTGGTTGAATGGTTATAATGTGATTTGTTATTGTTAAAGTTTTTGGTTTTATGGTTTTGGCCCGTTTGATGGCTCAAAGTTGTAATAGATTAGAGTTTTTTTTTATTTTCTTTTGTAAATATTGTAATATTTGAAGACCCGGAGTCAAAACTGGAGGCAGGACAAATCAAGGAGTCAGTGGGAGCCATGAAGACAACTAGATGCACTTAGGTCCATCATTGTGGTTGTTAAGTGTTTTGACCCGTGACCTGGCTTGATCTCGCTATTTGGCTCTAGCAAGATCAAACAATCATAGCCGTTAGATTTACATATTACTTTGCTATTATGGTTGCTTTATTTTATATCACCCAACCTAATATCAAACTAATTAAAAAAAAATTACAATCAAAATAAATAACAAGTTTTAAACTTATTTTTACAACTTGTTAAATTATTAAAACAAATTGTTTGTTTTAAATGGGATAGTCGGATAAGTTTTCAAATTCAAAATTAGTTTGAATTTCAAAACTTAAAACTTGATAATTTTTAAATTAAAATTAATTATCCATTTAAAAGGATAACTAGATAAGTTTTCAAATTTAAAATTAGTTTAAATTTTAAAACTTAAAACTTAATAATTTAAAATTATCAACTTAAAAAATCGGTTGTCTATCTCGCGATGAACCTAGTTTTTATAGGGTATTAAAATCTGGTGTCCCGAGAGCTGAAAGGGTTCGTCATTTATTATCACGAACTATATATTGTAAAACTAACTTTTATGACGCACGTATAACTTAATTATACGTTGTGTTTGACCCTATTCGGTAAACACTAAAAATGAATCCCATAGATAAAAATCAATAGTCTATGCCACCCTATTATAAGGAACACTTGGAACATTAAGCGAAACATCAGTGTTTGGAGCCACAGCACCGCACTTGATGTGTAGTTTATTCTTCCAAGGTGTAAGGGTTTTGTTGACACATCCGGCCCTTTCACAAGTAACTTTTTTAGGATGACTATTACTTTTCTCTCTTGTTACGTGCCACAGCTGTCTAGAGAGAAATGTGGGCATAGATGAGGCTAAACGTATCAATGCATTGACAAATGTTGTCGTTGGGCCTCATACACGAGAGTTGTGCAATTTTCACAATTGATAAACGTTGTTAGTCTGCCTAATCACTTACTAATGTTGCGTGCCCCAGCTGCCTTTAGTAACTGACCAAGCCAGATTCTCATTCCTTATTTAAAATTACTGTAAATGGGTCATTTATTAAAATAAGGAAACAATACATTAAAAATACTAATAATTTATTTTGCTTATTTAAATAGATGTCTTCAGAAACCAACAATTCCTTCATTCTCAAGTCTATTCTTGAGAAAGAGAAACTTGATAACACCAACTTTCTCGCATGGCACCGCAATCTGAGAATCGTTCTCAAGATGGCAAAAAAGCTCTATGTTATAGATAGCGTTGTTTCCAACGAGCCTGAAAACAATACGGCCGCAGCCCGTAGAACTTGGGAAAAATTTAAGGAGGATGCCGATGAGGTAGCCTGCCTTATGCTAGCCACCATGTCTCCTGATCTCCAGAGAACATGGAGGACATGACTGCATTTGACATGATTGAGCAACTTAAGGGCATGTTTTAGAAACAGGCCCGACAAGAGCGCTATGATACCATGAAGCAGCTTATATCCTGCAAAATGCAAGAAGGCTCGCCTGTTAGTGCCCATGTGCTTAAAATGAAAGGGTACATCGACCAAATGGCCAAACTTGGTTATCCTATGCAAGATGAAATGGCAGTAGACTTCATTTTGAACTCCTTGCCTAGTTCTTACGACCAGTTCATAATGAACTTTAATATGAATGCGTGGGTTAAGAGTGTAGCTGAACTACACGGTATGCTCAAAACTGCTGAGCAAAACATACCAGGTAAAGCCACTCAAATGTTGATGGTCCGATCTACTGGTGTTAGGAAACCAAACCCCAAGAAGAAAATTTATAACAATAAGGGTAAGGGTAAAGTTGTTGCTGCCAAGCCTGCCACCAATAACAAACAGCTGGCTAAAAACAAAGCAACACCCCCTCCTGAGGAGCGACACTATTTTGAATGCAATAAGATAGGGCACTGGAGACGTAACTGTCCTGACTATCTAGGCAAGCTGAAGGTGAAGAAGGCCAATGGTGAAGGCTCTTCTTCAGGTATTCTGATTTATGTTATTGAACTTTTCACTGTTTCCAGCAACACATGGGTATTTGATACTGGATGTGGTTACCACATCATTAATGTCTTGCAGGAGCCTGAAAAGTGGAAGAAACTGAAACAAGGCGACATGGAGCTCATCGTTGGTGATGGGAAAGAGTACCGGTTCTAGCAACTGGAACATATCATCTTTCTTGTCCATCTGGTCTTGTAATTACTTTAGATGATTGTTTATTTGCTCCTGGTTTAACCAGAAACATTATTTCAGTTTCTTTATTGTTTGAACAAGGATTCAAGTATGTTTTTAATGATGCTTTTGTTTCTGCCTACTTGAATGATATCTTTTATTTGAGGCTAAACCTCAAAGTGGTATTTATGAGATTGATATTCAAACAAACAATAATGTATATAATCTTTCTAAACGTATCAAATCTGGAATTAACGATACGTTTCTATGGCATTGTAGACTTTGCCACATAAGCAAGGCTCGTATGAAAGGCTTCAGTCCGAAGGGATTCTTGAATCCACAGGACATGAATCTTTTGATGAATGCGAATCTTGCTTAGCTGGCACACTCACAAAGGATCCTTTCACCCGTGTTGGTGAACGGGCTAAGGATCTGTTAGCACTTATACATTCTGATGTATGTGGTCCTTTCAGAACCATGTCTAGAAATCACGAAAGATACTTTGTTATGTTTATTGACGATTATAGTCGATACGCCTATGTCTACCTTATGAAGCATAGACATGAAACCTTTGAAAAGTTCAAAGAGTTTCAGAATGAAGTAGAAAACCAACTTGATAAGACTATCAAGGTACTTCGATCAGATCGAGGTGGAGAATACCTATGCCAAGAGTTCACTAATCATATAAAGGATTGTGGAATTGTTTCACAGTTCACTCCACCCAGCACACCCCAACTTAATGGCGTGAGTGAGAGGAGAAATCGAACCCTACTTAATATGGTTCGATCGATGATGTGTAGAACTAACTTACCTCACTCCTTTTGGAGTTATGCTCTTATGACCGCCACCCGCCTTGTCAATCTGGCACCGACTAAGAAGGTAGATAAAACTCCATATGAGATATGGCATGGGTCTAAACCCAATTTGTCTTACCTTAGAGTATGGGGATGTGATGCTTATGTCACTAGTGAGTCGAATGACAAGCTAGATCCTCGAGGCGAAAAAACTATTTTTGTTGGATACTACAATAGAAGCGGGTATTACTTTTACCATCCTGATGCAAATATGATTTCCATCAAAAGGAAGGCACATTTCCTCGAGAAAGAGTTTCTTGATCGAAGAACTGGAAGTAATATTGTGGATCTTGAAGAAATTCGAGAACCACAAACAAACGCTGATGTAGTCGGTGTGTCTGAACAACAAGAAATTGTTACTGATTCAGACATAAACACAAGCGTTCGCAGAAGTTGTAGAACTCGCAAAGAATCTGACAGATATCTTTGCAATCTAGAGGGTCCTGAGGTTCTTGTAGTAGCTGATATGGTGATGAACCTACTAACTACAAATCTGCTATCTCAGATCCGGAATCTGCGAAATGGCTAGATGCCATGAACGCCGAGATGCAATCCATGCGAGACAATCAAGTCTGGGACTTGGTTGAGCTACCTCCCGGTTCACGGGCTGTAGGGAGCAAGTGGCTTTTCAAGAGAAAAACCGACATGCATGGAAATGTACACACCTATAAAGCACGGCTAGTTGCGAAAGGTTTCATTCAAACTCAAGGTGTTGACTATGATGAAACTTTCTCACCCGTTGCTATGATCAAATCGATTAGGATATTGCTTGCCATAGCGCGTACTATGATTACGAGATATGGCAAATGGATGTCAAAACCGCTTTTCTAAATGGACATCTCTCTGAAGATGTCTATATGGTTCAGCCCGATGGTTTTGTCGTTCCACAATATCCAAATAAGGTGTGCAAACTGAATAAGTCCATTTATGGACTTAAACAGGCATCCCGTAGCTGGAATCTTCATTTTGATCAGAGAATCGTCGAATTCGGTTTTGTCAAAAATGAATATGAGCCTTGTGTTTACAGAAAGGCTAGTGGGAGCACTATATCATTCCTCATATTGTATGTGGATGATATACTGATCATTGGAAACAATATCTCAATGCTTAACGAAGTTAAAAAATGGTTGGGAGCTTGTTTCGCAATGAAAGATCTTGGAGAAGCTGCTTACATTATAGGAATAAAGATCTATAGGGATAGATCTAAGCGGCTTCTAGGGCTTAGTCAAAGCACATACATAGACAAAATGATGACGCGCTTTAAGATGGAAAACTCCAAAAAGGAGGTGTTCCAATGACTAAAGGTACCGTGTTGAACAAATCACAATCTCCTTCAACGGACATTGATATTAAGCGAATGGAAAAGGTTCCATATGCTTCAGCGATTGGTTCCATCATGTATGCTATGCTGTGCACTAGACCTGACGTCTCGTATGCTTTGAGCATTACTAGCCGTTATCAGCAAAACCCTGGCTTTGCCCATTGGACTGCAGTTAAGAACATTCTGAAGTACTTGAGAAGGACTAAAGACATGTTTTTAATGTTTGGAGGAGTTGAAGAACAACTCACTGTAAGATGTTACACTGATGCTAGTTTTCAAACTGACCGAGACGACTCTCGCTCATAATCTGGTTTTGTATTCACACTCAATGGTGGAGCCATCTCTTGGAAAAGTCCAAGCAAAGTGTGGTGGTAGATTCTATCACTGAATCTGAATACATTGCAGCATCTGATGCTGCAAAGGAAGCTGCTTGGATAAAGAAGTTCATAGCCGATCTAGATGTGGTTCCAAGTATTCAGCAACCAATCGAGATATTTTGTGATAACACAGGTGCTATTGCTCAAGCCAAAGAGCCCAGATCTCATCACAGGGCCAAGCACATTCAGAGGAAGTTTCATTATATACGGGACATAGTGAAACAGGGAGACATCGTGATAAGAAAAATCGACACAGATCAAAACCTAGCAGACCCGTTTACTAAGCCCATGACTCAGAACAAGCATGATCTGCATAGAAATGCGATCGGGCTTAGATTAGCTAGTGATATGTTTTGATTTAGTATTTGGATGTATGAACTTTTAACAGTTATAATTTTGAATTCATTTTGATTTATTGATTTAAATACAATTATGAATGCTATAACTATGTTCATTTTAATACGTTTAATCCATGGATATTGTATTCTAAATTATCCATAGTTGGTCAGACTTGTGGGAACAATTCTGAATTAGGACTATTCTGAATTTAGACTCAAGGAGTTGACTTCTAAATTCACAAACCTCATTATGAATGACGTTGGATGTAACTCGCCACAAACCATCTTTATTATAAGATACTTTGATTCTGGTATACTCATTTAGTATCCTATGACCTGAGATACATACTAGAACTTCCGTTTACCGAGGGTTATTCTTTGATCACTGCCAACCGCTGTCGCGTAACTGCCAGTCATACAGGCTTGGTTGGGAATAATTCTGAAGTTCAGTGGGAGTTGTATGTAGTCAATAAGGGATTCTGTACTCTTACATTATATGTAGCAGTTAGACATCGTGGCACCCTCGTTGATTCAAACTGGTAAAGTGTGAGGCCTCACCCAAACTGACTGTGTGTTTGATTGGACCATTTTGAATCTGGATCGAGAACAATAATGATTGAGCTCCATATGAAAATTAATCTCAATGACTCAATTGATGTCTTTTACAGAAAGGATAAATGACTATGATTACCATAAGTTTATTGTCCTGTTATAGTAAAATGATACTAGAAGAAGATGTTGGTTGATGACTTTAAAATGTCATACCTTGTTGGGGGCAGCCATGTGCAGCTAGAGCATCGCTGACTGTCTACGTGGAATATAACCGAATGTCGTCTAAGTGGGAGCTTGTTGGATTATGTATGGGTTCGGTTACGTCACGTTGCCAACCGAGCTATGACCCGTAAGAGTTATACCTTGGGCAACAAATATTAAGTCCACTTAATTTGATTAACTGGCGCTTACGAACTATATCGGGTTTTTATAATTTATAATTGTTATAAATTATTTAGTATTAATGTTTATTTATTAAAAATAAATAAAATAAAGAAATGTTGAGATTCCTTTTGAATATATTAATCACCAAGCAAAATGAAAAAAGGAAAGTTGTATGCGATCGTGATCTGTGAGATTCCTTTCATTTTATATATTCAAATTACAATCACCAAGCACAATAGAACTCAAATATCACTTCTCTCTGAGCAAGATTGAGAAGGAAAGTGGGATTTCTCTTTCTATTTCAAAACAACCAACTCGTCACTGTTATTTTCCGCCCGCACCACCGCATCGCTGCTGCTTACTTGCACCAGGCCTGCCGTGAACATATACACCCGATTGCAACCGTGGACCAAGCCTCTTAGAGCCGCAACCACTGTGTTCCAATTTAGTGTTCGTTGATTCTAGCATTCATTCGTTGTCCCTCGGTGTCTCAAACGGTTAATTATTAACCACAAAGGTATATTATATCTCATCAGTAGGTTATTCATATTCTGTATTTGCATTGTTTGTAACCCAGATCCTGTCGGGTTCATTCTGGTATTTTATTACTCCGCTGCGTTAACTGTTATTAATCTGATTAATAATTATCAAAACTGTTTTGATAAATAAACCTAACGAAGATACCACTGAACCCAACACATCTTTTCCGCTCAATGCTTTGATTTGCTCCTCTGTAGCTTTCTTGAATATCCCCTAGCTTCTGCTACCCCTCGATCATCCTCTCTATTTTAAACACAAAAAAAAAACAAAAAACAAAAAAAGGGAAAAAACCACCACCACCGACCAAAGTCTTTAAATTGAATAGTAATATTCATCTTATCCTTATAATTACACTAAAAAACTAATTTTTTCTATTTTCAGTTAAATAATGTTTGTTATACTTTTATCATTATTTTTATCATTATTTTTATCATTATTTTTTATCATTATTTTTTATTATTATTTTTATCATTATTTTTTATCTCATCTTCACTCATAACCACTTTTAAAATATTAAAAAATTGCGTTAATTACACTATTGGTCTTTGTGTTTTGCCCATATTGTAATATGGTCTTAATTTTTGAGAAATTATAGTTTTGGTCCTTACTGTTTGCCAACTCATAACACAGTTGGTCCCTGACACTAACTTCTGTTAAGTTTTTTGGTTAAGTGGATGTGAAAAGACCAAAATACCCTAAACTAAAAGACAAAATTTAAATATGGTATATATATATTAAATGTGTGGGTCCCACTTCATTTAATAAAACAATATATATATACACATAATATATATACGCACACACAATCCAGGAGACCACGACCACCACCATCCCCATCTCCGCACCTCCACTGCCGCATCTCCACCTCCACACCTCCCCGTTCAGCTGCACCACCTTCGCCGGAACAACCCTTCGATTCGACTGATTCCTTGTTTCTCTAGCGACTGTGATCACGGTGGCGTTGGTGGTGGTGCTGGTGGCAATCCTCCCGCAGTTGCGATCACCTGCGATCACGACTGCACCACCTTAGCTTCGACCTCCGTCACCTACTTCCGAATAGCAGCGGCGGAGAGGTCCGCGGAGGTATAACCCATTTGCATCTCGACAACCAGCAATTGATTGCCCCTGGTAAAAAAATTAAACCAAATTTCCAACATGAATTGTATCAGCCCCGGTCGATGATATCCGTTGAGGTCTGACTATCGGAGTTCATTGAGGTCGATGAGAGGGATGTTGATGTCCGGTGGATGTGAGGGGTTTAGAGACGATTGATCTGGTGGCGGTTTGATGTTTCTGTCGGTAATAAGTGGTTGACCGCTTTCTGATAAGGATGGACTCTGATTACGAGCACCGGCCAGTCGTAAGGGTAGACCATGGTTTGATGGGATAAGTGGTTTGATAAGATATTAATATGAGATGGTGGTGGAAGAAGAGTTGAAGGGAACGTGGTGGCGATGGTGGCAGCCGACGGTGGTGTCGATGGTGGCAGCCGGCGGTGGTGGTAATGGTGGCAGCCGGCGATGGTGGCGATGGTGGCAGCCGGTGGTGGTGAATGGGTTGAATTGTGAAAGAAGAAGTGAAGAAGAAGGAATGGGACCTACTTCTAGCATTTAACAATTAGGGTGGGACCCACTCTAGTATTTAACAATTTTAGGGGTATTTTGGTCTTTTCACATCCACTTAACTGAAAAACTTAACAGAAGTTAGTGTGACCAATCGTGTTACGAGTTGGGAAACAGTAATGACAAAACCTGTAAGTTCTCCAAAGTTGGGACCATTATTGCAATATGGGCAAAATACAAAGACCAATCGTGAAATTAATTCTAAAAAATTTATAAAGATTTTATTGTGTTCTTTCAAATATGAGGATAATCTGTAACATTTTTTTCTCATCCACTCACAATCATCATAAATATAGGGGTACATACTCACATAAAAATAAAATACATACAATAAATGATATTATTTGATGTTTTTGTAAAAATATGAAGATGGGGTTGAATATAGGGGATTAGATGAGAATGCTCTGATTTGTTTAAGTAAACTATACTAATGTCATCCTTTTTTTATTTCTTACTCACCTCTTGCGTGCCTCTTGTGTGCATAGACGGATGCAAGAGAGGTTTAGGGGGGTCCTAGGCCTCCACTAAACTAAACACGGACGGAATAAATAATATATTAAATCATTAGTAATAAAAATTTATTTATTATAAACTCATGCTTGAAGATAAATATGATTATAGTTACGTATAAATACTACTTTAAGTAAATAAATAATAATTAATTTTTCTTAAACTTTTATTTTTGTAGAAAAATAATGATTTTTAAGTATTTTTTTAAAAAAATAATTAAAAAAATAGTTTGTTGTATTCTGTATTTTATAAAATTTATTTTTAAAAAGGTTTGTTTTAATAAACAATAGGTTTTTAATTTATTAAACTATACATTTTTAATTTAAAAATAGTATGAGTAATATTATTAGTATTCAATATTATTATAATAATATAGAGAAATAAGAAAATAAGTATAATGAGACTTACAATTATTTCACGCTTATTTTAGTATTTTTATAAATAGATAGATAGGCTAAAACCCAGTAATTAAATGGATATAGTTAGTAATAACCACGAAAAGTTACAGTATAATATTTTAGTATAAAATATAATTAAAATTAGATATACGTAATAGTTCAAAAAATAAAATGATTATGCTATTTTTAACTCTCTCATCTAAATAGTTTTACTTTTAAACATTCGTTTTAAGATTTTTAAAAATTTCGCATGTTTATAAATTTTTTTAAAAGCAAAACGATTTAAAATAAATTGTATAAAAGGTTTACTGTTTTAGAAATTTATATTATATAAAATTTTAGTTTTTTATTATTTAAATTTTAGTTAAAATATGTGATTTCTAATTTTCTTAAGAAAATTTATTTTTTAAAAGATAGTTTGATTTTAAAAAATTTAGATAAGAGAGAGAAATATAACAATTAATAAAAGTTATTTTTAATAAGAGAGAGAAATTTGTATGAGTATTTAAATTACTATAATACTCTTTTGAAGGGAAAATTCATATGTGAATGTCTAGAAGAATGACAAGTGGCAAAAGAGTGGATTAAGAGAATGACAAGTGTCAAAAGAAACATTGTTTTATTAGATACTATAGGTTAGTTTAAAATACCCAAGGTTTTTTACACAAGGCACCGAAGCCAAAATCCTGTTTTTCTAAATAATCAAGGCGCTATGGATTAGAAGCTAATGAATAAGTTGACCATCCAAATTCTAAAATTATATGTTGATCATTTGAAACCGATGCTTTCCAGTTTGTAAAATTTGTGTTCGCTACTATTTGTGACTTCCAATTGTTCAACAATCTATAATTCTTAATATGTTGGCATCATAATAAGTAGTTGTTTATTGTCAATGGTTAAAAAATAAGGAGTGAATGAGTCTATTTGTACTGATCAGGTCGAGACATGAGGTTAACTCTTTAACATCTCAAACTTTCGTGCGATTATTATATTTATTTTGTCGATTATGTGTACTTTTACTTAAAGTCGTGTTATAATCCGTAAAATTTGCTACAAATTAAAGTAGTTTTATCTTACCCGATCCATATCGATCGGTTTGATATAAACCATTTTAACACGATCTGCCCCCACTAAATAAAAAACCTGGATCTCACTGCTTGCGTGGGACATTTATGTTATTTTAACTACCCTTAATAGCATATTTAATGATGAATTTCATGTATACTTGTATAAAATTTATAAAATATCATATATGTTTGATGTAAAACCATATATATATATATATATATATATAGGGGAGGGATCCTAAGAAAACCACCATTTTATGAGAAAACCAAGAAAACCAATTTTCACCAATCATATAATTTCAAGTATTTTTTTATTTTTATTGTTCAAAGGTTATATTTGTAATTTTAATACCCCGTTGATTTTGTTAAATTAGTCTTAAATTTACTCATATTAGGCAACTCATCTATTTCTCTCTCTAATTTATTTATTAAAATTGAGTTTTGAATCCTTGAAAGCATCTCTTCTATCGATTCAAATCACCATCTCTTCCTAAAGCTTGGTTTCAAACAAAAAACAGTCCAGCCACTCTTACTCACTATGCCACATTGAAGGTTCAATTGAAGACAATAGATTGAGGGACGATTGCAGGTCAGATGAAACTAGGGTGCGTGGACGACCATTCTTATATGGATTTGGAGCTAACGAGACGATGAAGGTAGGGTTGGTAGGCTTCAATTCGAGAAACAGGATAAATATGATGATATTTGAATCTGATGTGGGGCTAACCAAAGAATTAAAGATGATGATCAAGAAGAATTCAAGCCTATAAAGTCGATGATGATTTACATGTTTGCTTACGTATATGTACATATGTAACAAAAGCGTAACTTAGTTATATTACGAGTTCATCGTTTGTTCATCTTCATCCTCATATTCGTCGAGTTACATATACATATGTAAGTTTACATATGGCTGCAGATCTATTTAGTGTAATTTCTTTAGATATATTCATTAAGGGCTTCTTTTTTCTTTTAGTGTATCACTTACATATATGTAAACAAGTTTACTTACATGTAAATCTACAGGTAAAATTGTTTACGTATATGTAAATAAGCATATATGTAAGCATGCCTACATATGCGTAATCAGATATGTTGACATCTTTAAAAGTACATATACGTAAACATGTGTATGTCTTGTTTTCATATACATATACGTAAACAAGTTTACTTAAACATATACATACGTGTAAAAATGCTTACATTATGAAATCATATATATAGACATGTTTACATATATGTAGACATGTTTACATATATGTAAACATATATGTAACATGTTCAGATATACGTGAACATATATGTAAACATGTTTACGTATACGTAAGCATGCACGTAACTAATATAAATCTGTAGAAAAATATATTTTGGTGAACTAATTTGATTTAAATTAAACTAATATTCTATTTGGTGAGAGAGAGAGGGAGGGAGGGAGAGATTAAAGGGATTTCAGTTATTTCAAATTATAGAAATTATAATCTCCCTAATATACCCTTTAATCATTTAATTAAACCAATTATCTATTAAATATTTCTAAAATTACCATTGATGAATATCAACCATTGATCAATCTTGATCAATGGTTTAAAATTAGTTTTCTTAGTTTTCTTATAAATAGAGGTTTTCTTAGGAACCCTCCCCTATATATATATATATATATATATATATATATATATATATATATATATATATATATATATATATATATAAAGCATTTGATATTGATATATTTGTAATTTTACATAAAGTGTAAGACATCTAAAATATTTTTTAAGCATAGAGTGCAAGTGTTTAATTCATTAATTTACTTTATAACTTTATAACCATTATATATTTTATAACTTATACTCTCAAGTTAAGTTAAATTTACACTAATCTCCTAAACTTTAAAAAAATTATTTTATTTTCTTTTAACCAATTTACAATATAGCACATTAATTTTAATAAGATTATCATTTACATATTCACTATTCTTTTCTTTTGTTTCGAGGATTCATTTTTAATAGTATTTCTTTTTGTTATATTATTTTATCAGCGTTTCGCATATGAAATTTTTATAGCTGATTGATACTAACGTATAAATTATAAAAAAAAAACATTTTTAAATTTTACAATCCCGTGCATGACACGGGTCACTCTACTAGTATCCTTATAAACAAATTCAAATATCATATTTATCCGTTTTACTTAAAGAAATTCAAAATAAGACCATTTTACTCCTAAATCTTTCAAAACGTCAAACTTTTATGCTTATTTTTTAACCATAAAAATCATATTTACTTGTATAAACATTATGCTTCTAAACTATATTGTAACCTCAAGATCAACAACGACAATCTCTTTTCCGGTCCTAACACATTTATGAAGACAGAATGTTTTGTCATTCTCATATGGTTTGTCAACGAAAATACAAAGTACATAAATAGCATAAAGTTGCCTAACAAACATTATCTAACTAAGGTAACTGAATAATCATGGCAAAGAGTAATATATGGATAATCAATATATATCTTCCACTAATATTCCCCCTCAGTTTTAACGGGAGTATGATCGAACGTTTAAACTGGATCTGAAATACTCAAACAACTGTCGAGGGAGCCCCTTGGTAAAAATGTCAGCATATTGAAACTCTGAGGGAACGTGAAGAACCCGAACATGACCAATCTGTACCTTTTCCCGAACAAAGTGTATGTCCATCTCGACATGTTTAGTACGTTGATGTTGAACCGGATTACCCGAGAGGTACACAGCGGAAACATTGTCACAATACACTATAGTGGCTTTGCGTACGGGTACGCGTAGTTCCAGGAGCAAGTTTCGTATCCATGTAGCTTCAGCCACTGCATTGGCGACCCCCCTATATTCGGCTTCTGCACTCGATCGAGACATTGTCGGTTGGCGTTTTGAAGACCAAGAGACCACATTATCACCAAGAAAAATACAGTAACCCGATGTAGAACGACGAGTGTCGGGGCACCCGCCCCAGTCTGCATCAGAGTATGCCGTGAGGGCATGTACAGAAGAGGGTGAAATCCGAATACCGTAATTAATGGTGCCGTGGATATATCTCAGTAGACGTTTCATGAAGGAGAGATGCGATTCCCGAGGGGCATGCATAAAAAGACACAATTGTTGGACTGCATACGAGATGTCTGGGCGAGTAAAAGTAAGATATTGAAGTGCCCCAACAATGCTGCGATAAAATGTACCATCTGCCAAAGGTTCCCCCGTTGTGGCACTTAATTTGGAATTCGTATCAACCGGTGTGTGACATGGTTTGCACGCCGTCATGGACGCGCGATGTAGGATATCCCGTGCATATTGTGTCTGAGATAGAAAAAGATCCTGATTTTCCTTAGTAACTGAAATACCAAGGAAGTGGTGAAGTGGCCCCAAATCTGTCATGGCAAACTCATTGCACAATTTAGTGATAATTCTGTTTCGAAGTGTAGTGGTAGACGCTGTAAGAACGATGTCGTCAACATAAAGAAGCAAATATGCCATTTGATCACCCTGGTTATACACAAATAAAGAGGTGTCACAGACACTATTCTTGAATCCCAAAGAGAGTAGAAACGTAGAAAACCTGTGGTACCATGCCCGGGGTGTCTGTTTCAATCCATATAGAGACTTATTCAATCTACACACATGGTTTGGGAACTGCGGGTGAACGAAACCAGGCGGTTGTTGAACAAATACCGTTTCCTGTAAGTGGCCATGAAGGAAAGCATTTTTAACATCTAATTGATGAATTGGCCAAGCCCGTGAAACTGCTAGAGAGAGGACCGTTCGTACTGTTGCCGGCTTAACCACGGGACTGAATGTTTCCGTGCAGTCAATGCCCACTGTTTGCGACTTACCATTACAAACCAAACGAGCTTTATATCGATCTAATGAGCCATCGGCTTTAAATTTGTGACGGAAAAGCCACATCGAATGGATAACGGGGCTGTTCGTCGGTCGGGGAACCAAATCCCATGTGTGATTACCCTGCAACGCACTAAATTCATCGTTCATGGCACGCAGCCAATTAGGATCCGATAAGGCTTTTATATAGGACGTGGGGACCGGCGATATATTGGTAGTGGCAGCGAGATTGTATTTTGGATTAGGTTTGACAATTCCGGTTTTGGCTCTAGTGTGCATTCGGTGAATATTAGTTGGATTTGCCGGTTGGGTAGGTGTGGGAGTTTGGTTCGGTGTGGGTGTGTGTGGTTGAGTGCTCACTGGGCTAGGAGGGGGGAGGTATAAGTACTGGGTATGTTGGGTGTAGTTTGCGCCGAGAGGGTGGGGGGTGTAGGTTGTAGTGTTTGGGTCGGGGGGGTTGTGTTAGAAGAAGTGTATGTAGGAGTGGGTGAGGGTGAAAATTGAAATGGTGTGATTACAGCCGGGTTAGGTTCATCTAGAAAGGAGTAGGATGTGTGTGGTGGGGTGATGGTGGTAAAGGGAAAGGATTGTTCGTTGAATTTGACATGGCGAGAGATGTGGACGCGACCTGTGATAGGATCGTAGCATCGGTAGCCACGGAAATCAGATGGGTAGCCTAGGAAAATGCAACGGGTGGATCGGGGAGAGAGTTTATCAGGTTGGGTGGCGGATAAATTTGGGTAGCATTCGCACCCGAACACTCGTAGGTGATCATAGGATGGGTGACGATGGTAGAGAACGAAGGCAGGGGTTTGGAAATGAAGGCGCTTGGTAGGAAGGATGTTGTGGAGGTAAGCAGCGGTGTGTAGAGCTTCCACCCAAAATAAGGATGGTAGACGGGCATGGATAAGGAGAGCACGAATTATATCATTGATACGGCGAATCATGCGTTCGGCGCGTCCGTTTTGTTGGGAGGTTTGAGGGCATGAAAAACGAAACTGTAAGCCGTTTGTGTGGGCAAACGATTTAAAGTTATTATTGTCAAATTCACCACCGAGATCGCATTGAAAAGTTTTAATATTTATGTTAAATTGGGTGTGAACAAATTTGTGAAATTTGACAAATGTCGGGAAGGATTCAGATTTAAATTTTAAGGGGTAGACCCAAATATAATTCGTGTAATTATCTATGAGAACCATATAATATTTATAGCCAGAATTACTAAGAATGGGTGATGTCCAAAGGTCACAGTGAACAATGTCAAAAGGTTTAAGTGTGACAGATAAAGATTCAAAAAATGGTAAACGTTTGCTATTAGAAAGTTGACAAGATGAACAAAAAAGAGAATTAATTGGTTTATTACATCTAAAATTGAAAAAACGACTTAGATAATCTAGCACGGTCGCACCGGGATGCCCGAGACGATCATGCCAAGGAATGGTTGATGACGAAGACAGCAAGGTAAATGCAGGTGGTGTGAATGGGTAGAGGTCGTCGGAGCTATTGTGACGGGAAAGAAGGCGTCCATCCTTGAGATCCTTCAAAGAAAAACCAAAAGGGTCAAATTCAACAGAAACTTGGTTATCAATGGTAAATTTACGAACGGAGATTAAGTCTTTTATGACTTGGGGTGAGTGTATTATTTGGTTTAGTTTGTAGGTTTTATTCGGGAGTATGTGTAAGCCATTACCGGATCCGTTCGTCTGCAAACGCTGGCCATTACCAACAAAAATAGTGTTAGAGGATAATGACAAAGGGGAAGTAATTTTACCGATGTCGGAGGTAATGTGAGATGAAGCTCCGGTGTCCATGTTCCAGTATGGTTCCGAATTATTTAAATTCATATTGTTGAGTGCGGTGCCGATGTCACTGGGGCTGAGAGCGTTGAGCTGTGACGGGCCGAATCGGGGTGGAAAATGCTGGGCTGCAGCCATGTGGGCCTGTTGTGTTGGTGCAAAAGGGCCTGATGGATAAGGGGTCGGAGGTGGAGTCCATTGCTGTTGGGCTTGAGAATTAAAATAAGGACTCCAATTATTTGAAGATGGACCTGATCCAAATTGGTAACCAAAATTAGAAGCCTGCTGCCATGACCTACCCCCATATCGGCCTCCTCCTCTTCCCCTGTAACGGCCGCCGCCGCCGCCTGTATAGCCGCCGCCGCCGCGACCTGAACCACCACGTCCTCGTCCACGATAGTTAGGGTCATAGTTGTTACCCCTGTAGTTGGAATTCGGTGGAGGTTGAGAGGAGTGATGGTTTGAATTATCTGCCGGGTTTTTCGTGGTAAGCAAGAGAGAATCCCGGTTTTGGTCAGTTGATTTTCCAGGTCTAGCGGCCTGTCGCTGTTGTTCCTTTTGAACCATTTGACGTGCTTCATCCCATGTCGGACAACTATTGTTGATAATAGTACCGATGGTGTCCAATTCGACCGGTAAGCCGCGGACCAGTTGCATAACCAGTCGAGTTGCACTGACCGGTTGATCTAAATCGCCCAATTGACCAGCGATTTCTTTGAGTTTCTTGCAATACTCGTCAAGATTACCGCAACCCGCAAGAGTTGTGTTTGTGAATTCGTGTTCAAGGGTAGCGGCTCGCGACTGTTTGTTGCACATGAATATATCATGGATTTTGGTCCATGCTTGGTGGGCGGTACTGTCGTCTTCAAGGGTGCGGGATAGTAAGTCTTTCGAAATCGTACCGTAGATCCACTGGAGGACAAGAGCGTCAATTTCCGCCCATTGGGGGAAGGACGGGTCGTCGTCATCGGGTCCCGGGGTGCCGTCGATGTGATCGAGCACCTTGTATGCTTTGGCGTGTAGTTTGAACAGCTTGACCCAAGCCGAGTAGGTCGTGTCGGTTCCATCGAGGGTACATATTTTGTTTGTATATTTGTGACGGTATATGCGGGGTGTAAGGCGGGTTTTGTGGTGTCGTCTTTGTTGGCGTCGTCTCCGGCCATTGAGAAGGGTCGGAGTTTGCAAAGAAGAAAAAAATGGTGTTTTAAGACCCTAGCTCTGATACCATGAAGACAGAATGTTTTGTCATTCTCATATGGTTTGTCAACGAAAATACAAAGTACATAAATAGCATAAAGTTGCCTAACAAACATTATCTAACTAAGGTAACTGAATAATCATGGCAAAGAGTAATATATGGATAATCAATGTATATCTTCCACTAATAATTTATACATTGATGATTTTGAAAAGACAATCTCTAATTTTACATGGAAATAAATTCAAATCTCACATCTCTAATTCACTCTCTTCGCTAACATCTTTAAACGCCCTAAAAGTGTTTTAAAAATTTTTGTTAGCGTTGGTCTATCACTCTATCCTATATAGCCTTTTAATTTGCTTACAAAGCTTCATGATCTTCGAGACAAACACTATTCTTTTGTAGGTGACCCAAATACATTTTTTTTTGTTGATTTCGTAATTTATTATATCATAATTCTCCATTTTCTTCAGAAACTTGAAATCAAAATTGAAAGATGATAATCATTTGGATCATTTTAGTTTCCGTTAGGATTCATATCCTTGCATTATAATGTCAGCAAACAACTTGAATCAAAATTGTTACCACAATTAATGGTAGTTGTTAGGAGATTGTTTGATTTTCGTAGAAGACTGAGACCACCACTTTTAGACGCGGATTTATTATTCGCTTTAAGACTTCTAGCCTCTAATTCACTAGAAACGTCTAGAGTTTTGGGATTTTTACGAATAGAAGACCACCGCCGTGCAATGTCGATTGTTCGAGTTATAAGTTTGGGGACTTTTTTTGTGAATGCTAACATCATAGCCGATTATCAAATATTAATTTTGGACTAGAATTACAAATCAGTGATTTAATTAAGAACTATATGATCAATCGATTTGTATTGGAAACAGATTGATTTCAAACTTTTGATGGAACCAAAGAACCAATTACATTTGGAATTAAGATGGTTATGGAGAATATTATTTCACATTGCAAGGGGAAGTTGTTCATTGACAAGCTAAAATCGTTCAAGTCGATATTTTTAAAGAAAATGATACATATGATATTTTAAAGTTTAGTTGGATATACATGAAGTTTTAAAAGTTTATAAAGATATATATGAAATTCTCCCCCAATTTAAATATGGTTTAACACATCTTTCTTCTTCTCACTTGTCCAACTTTGCTCCTGACCTTCCAACATGGCCGAACAGAACATACTGATGTGTTCGCGTGAATCTCCAACCTCGATTTGCACATCATGAACAACATATAACCCATGACATAGATTTTATTGTTGCATTAGGAAGGGTAAGTTTGTTGCTTGGACGACCCCCCTATTCCTTCTCTATTCGACTAATTTCCCCTTCAACTTTGACCTATTTTTTAGCAAAGAGCAAATTGGAAGTGTTGATTGGGTAGAATCTCGAATGAATCCAAGATCAATTTATATTATACCTTGACGTTGAATAGGTGTAATAAGCATGAGTCAATTGCAAAGGAAACGATCAAGCAATATCAATGCTGAATGATTGTTTCGTGAGCAAATATCCGAATGGTTCAGACATTTGCCTCTGAATGGCTCAGACATTTGCCTCTGAATGGTTAAACATTATACTAATACTGAATGATTAAGAGGTCTAATGCTAAATGGTTAAGACCACTTATCTGAATTGCTCAGACATTTGCATTTGAATAGTTAAGCGATATACTAGCTCTTAATGGTTCAGACCTCTTAATGGTTCAACACTTAATGGTTCAGATCTCGTATTTTTCATTTCGGGATTTTTAGCTCCGTCTCCTTTCACGTACTCCTCTGTCTTCTTATTGGTTCAACATTTAATCGTTCAGAGATTGCCAAACATTTCACGTACTCCTCTTTATTCTTATTGGTTCAAGATTTAATCGTTCAGAGATTGCCAAACAACCCCTAAGTGAACCATGTCAATAATTGTATTAAATGTGTTGTGTCAATTGTGTAATTGTACTGCTTATATGTAATCATGGTAAACATTCACGTCATTCATGTTTTATAATTGATATATTTAATCATGTTAAGCGTGTCATGTCATGTAACATGTTTATTAAACATATTCTTGTTTGTTTTCAAGAGAATTACACATTCAGTTATATGTATTATGTGTAGGCAGGGCCGGCTCAACGTTTTTTGGGGCCCCAATCGAACTATAACAAATGGGGCCTTTTTCAAACTTTTATCTTTTTACTAAAACCCTTCTATGCCTAAATGCTAAAGTAACTTAAGATAGTGAATCAAAGGCTCCAACCTATGCCTAAATGCTAAAGTAACTTAAGATAGTGAATCAAAGGCTCCAACAACTTAACAACCTATTCAAATGTATCAAATGCAGTTAACAAATAGCAAGTAAATCAAACTAATAAACTATCAAAGAAGGCTAATCAAAAAGCAATTAACTAACCTATTACCTAATCAAATTCATCAAAAAACAATCTAAACAAAACCAATTAGCAATCTAATTATCTAAACAAAAGCAAAATCTAATGAACTATTTATCTAGACTAACCTTGATCAAAGAGATAAAGAGGCACTGCGGTATCACTATAAAACGTATTAACATAATCCGGTTGCGTCACTCTGAAGCATCTGATGATAATGCCCTACGAAGTACGTACGTTCCCACCTACAAACACCAAAGCCCTAAATAACAGCAATCTCTATATACGATACCAACGCACAACCAGTATATGCATACCTGAGCAGCAGTGACAGGTAAATGAGGCAGTGGGTCGATTATCGAACATAAGAACAACAAATGAGCCGAAGAGGGGTCTGTGATTACCGATTATGTGAACCCTCAAGCAGGGGTCTGCGAATTATTTAACGAGAAGCAAAATTGTGTGCGAATTCGTTCAGAGCCTGCTTGGTGTCACCTTTAATATGCAAGCTGCAACATGTTATCGGAATTGTGGTATGCGATCGGTGGAGCATGAGACGACACGGGAGACGCTTCAAATTCATCGTTGATCATCAACTTTGACCTGCGGATTTATGCCTTTCGTGGAAACTTCTGATGCAATTGATGGATTTTAGTGTAGATTGTGGAGGCCCAAATGCCCAATGAAAAGTTTTTTAAGAAAATGGGGGCCCTTAATTTTGGGGGCCCCAAGCCCAAAGCATCTCTTCTAAATGTATAGAGCCGGCCCTGTGTGTAGGTTCACTAGTTGTGTTAAACTTGTCTTGTAAAACACGACACATTTTACCAGATCTTGAATTAGACAGGTGAATTAGGTGGTTATAGATCATAAATACACATTACTACATCACTTACATATTACTAGATGGATAGATCGATAAAGCAAAATGATATACGATGAAGTAAATTGTAGCTATCACCTAAGAAAACAAAAATTCAAAGTAACGAGGTACGTGTTACTCTCACGGGCAAATACACATGTATCATATGGTAGCACGCACACGTAAAATCTGTAAGATTTATGCATAAATTTTGAACTTGTTCTTAAGAAATGGGCTTTCGACTAACTTTTAAATTAGATTATGGGCTTTCATTTTGAACTTAGATTTTAAGAAATGGGCTTTCGACTAACATTTAAACTAAAATTTGGGCTTTGGACTTTATCGTGTTATCTATACTATATATAAAGCATATGAGATGAGTATTTTAAGATATCATAAAATTAAGAACACATACTATATTCAATGCATAAGATACAACCACTTTAAGGGTAAAATAATATTTATAACATTATTTACACATTACCCCTTATAATTAGTTACATAATAACCTTACACTTACTAATATTTGCATAAAATTTTATATTATCTAACCATACACAAAAAAAACTTAACATGATTTAAGATTTCAATAACCTTACACTTACTAATATTTGCATAAAATTTTATATTATCTAACCATATATAAAAAAATTTAACATGTTTTAAGATTTCAGCTCTATCTTTTAATCTATCACATTAAAAAACGTTTTGAGACTACAACTTAATCTGTTTTTATTTTAAAACATTTTGATGTAAACTTTTTGCTAAAACAATCTGTATTTTATAAGGTACAATAAGTTAATATGTATATACAAGTTGTCATGCAGAACTCATTTATTTGGTGTTTTAAATTTTAATTAGTTTAGAAAAAACATAATAAACTTTCATAAAACTAATACAAGAATAACAAAATATTAAGTGCACGTGTGAAATGTAAAATGTCGTCCCGCTGCATTGCCCGGGCACCCTTCTAATCATAAATTCATATATGAAGCTACTTATTTCACCACTTTTTAAGGAAATCCCACGCAAATTGTTTTTTGTGTTTATTTGTTTAAATTTAATTGAAAAAAGTAAATAAAGACATTCATTTAGATTGATGGATTTTATTGTTTGTTGGTGTTCATTCCTTTGTAAATTAATGTGTTTATGTTATTTTATAAACGAACATAAATGATTACAAATGAACTGTCCATGAACATAAATGATCACAAATTAACATAAAAAATGCACAAAAACAAAAACGAACGAACTTAAATGGATAAAAATGGAATAACAATAACAAAGAATAATTTAATGAAGGGGGTAAACGAAGTTATAGAATGGGCTACTAATGTACTAACTACAACTATAGAATGGGCTACAAATTAAAATTCAACTGTTCTTAAATTAGACTAAATTTAGACTAATTGCAACAGGCTAAACTACAGGCTAAACAAAAGTTTTGAAAATGAGAAAATTAAATTGATTTAATATAGGTAATAAATAAATTTGAGTGAACGACCAATAAAAAAATATAAACGAATAAAAATCAACGAACATATATGAATGAACATGATATTGTTTGTATTTGTTCATATACTAAATGAATGAATATAAATGAATTTCTTATCACAAGGTTAACTCCGCATCTTACAAGGCTATAAATTGCAATTAAAAATATAAAATATTATTTATAACCTGGTGGAGTGATATGTATTTACAATTTACCGCGTAGTGGGAGTAAAATTACTCGCAGTTACAATGTTAAAAATAGGCGTTGTAAAAAAGCTGCAGTTAAAAAAGTATAAAATAATAATCATACATTAATCTCTACCGCAGTACATGTTAAACAAGCAAATGAGGAAACGACTCAAAATTAGAGAAATGGATAGACACTACATAATTAATTTTTTCACACCAGGCATCTTTTTGTTAAATGAAATAGTCAGGTTTCTTTATTATTTATTAAATCATCTAAAAACTTTCAAAAGTTAAAACTACCCAAAATTTAATACTGTTTATTGTTAATATTAATAAAAATTCAAAAAAGCTCTAAAATTAAGTAATCTTAAAAGTACGTATATGAAAGACGGTAACTATTTTGTGATTATTTTTTTCATGCATAACTTGAAATAAGAGGTAATTATGAAGAAAAAAATTCACTAAAATAACTACGTTTTATAATTTTTTTTACTTAAGTAAATTTGAAATAAAAATCACTGTATAATAACTAAGTTTCACATATATTACCATCAACTCACATTTTGTTTGTTAAAAAGAATGTTATTTATAAAAGAATTTTACAATAATAAAATATAGTAGAAAGTATAAGCAACTTTATTAGAACAATATTAAACTTAATTATTCTTTTTGTTAAACATGGAAGTTGGGTTGTTAGTACAGAACTTATCATCAAATATTGTCGCTCGTATTTTACTACCATTCTCTTTAAAGGATGAACAAAATAATTCAATGAGCAATATAAGCCTTGTATGATCTTGATAAGTCGAACAAAAATGCTATTTTCTTCCTACCGAAAGTAGTATATGTGACACGAGAGTTATATAATTATTTGTTAATGTCTGCTTGCATAGAAATAATTAAGGACATGTTTTTTCATAAACATCATTGATAAAATAACTGTTATAAAGATTATATTTGAATAAGCATCGGATGACAACAAATGTGATTAAAGAAAGTAAAAATAAAATTTACTTATTTACTCTTTACTTAGTGAAACAAATAATATATATATAGATTGATATTTTACAATTTATTAATTAGATATTTTACAATTTATTAATTATTAGATAATTTTTTTTTGATAATTGTTTCTTATAGAATTTGATGAACTATTCATTGGATTGTTAAAACCTTATATATATGCTTAGTATAGTGTCGTCAAAAAGATTTGACGAATTAGTTATGAAATACGATTTAGCATGACATTTCAGAATTAACTATAAATATTCAATTAGATGATTTACATCAAAGCATGTTTTAACGATAACAATGTTTAATAATTAGTTGCCACTCTATATTTTAGGTTATATCGTATCATTGTTATTTGCCTTTTTATTTTATAGGCCTCACTTGTATATGACTTAAACTAGAGGTGGATTATCGACGAAATATCCTCGCAGCTAGGTTCCATCAACAAACAATTGAAAAGATTAACCAAAATTTTATCTGAAATTTTATGCTAAATTAGTGTAAGTTTATACTAAAAAAATATATTTAATCTAAATAGATTAAGAAGGATTTTGAGCTTGACATGTGTTCTATTGTTTTAAAGAGAAAAATATTTCGGTCATTGTGTGAAAAACATATAGGTCATTGTGTCTAATACGTCAGGTAATTGTGTCAAATATAAGTTCATTGTGTCAAATATTTTTATTATTTTGTTCTATGTTTTAGATAATTTAGTGTTATTTTTGTCAATGTGTTATTCAATAATATTATTTATCAATGTGTTTTCAAAACTTATAGTGTTCAGGATAACACAAGGACGAGCATAAAATACAATGAATCATTTAATCAATGTTTTTATATATTATATAAACTTGTTGTGTTATGTTTTCCAATTTGAAGTATACAATGATGTTATATATTATATAAACTTGTTGTGTTATGTTTTCCAATTTGAAGTATACAATGATGTTATATATTATATAAACTTGTTGTGTTATCAATGTGTTTTTCAAAACTCATAATTTTATAATAACACAATGATAAAAAACACAATGACTCAGTTTATTATAAAGAGACAATGAACCGAATAAAGACACAGAACTGCATAAAGACACATTAATGACGAATATAAATCATATAAGTTTAAAAACGTAAAAAATTATTACTTTTTTATATAACGATGTTATGCTCATTTTAAAGATAAAAAACGCTTATGTTTATGGTGTAACTTTATAAAAAAAATAATGTTGTATATGAATAAAGGAATTTAAAAAGATCAACAAAAGAGTCTATGCCTAAAATACCACTCTAACAAACTTTTTTCTTAATTTGATCACAACTATTAATTAAGAAGATTGATGTTTGAGATTAATTACTGCACTTTTTAATTTTAAATCTCTTTTATTTGAATATTTCCCTAATTTTGATAGATTACTAGTAAACAATCAGTCTGAAAATCTTTCCCAAAGACCACAACCAAATGTTGAATTATTACTATTGGTGGCCCGTCTGCAATCAGCTCCTAATTACCAAAGAATATTGTAATTTTTCATTTTTTAACTTTTATTTTCCATTTAATGGGTCTGGTCCCTACTTTGCCAGTGATTGCCAACCGAACAAATCAGGTCGGCAAAATGTCATCAATGATATGTTATTAATTTTTTTTTAAACGACTGGTTAAAGGTTAGTAAGTTAGTAATACAAAATTATTCATGTTGTTAATGAAAAAACTTTTATACATCATCTCCAAAATCCATGAACAATCCTAAAATTAATAGTAAATATAAAACATTATCATCATGATTAACAACTTGCTGGTGATATCCTTATTGCGAATTATCTACTATTTACATATATAACATTCCAAAAATCAACATATTTCTATTTTCTAAAGTCAGCTTTCTCCGAAGCTTGCTTATATACCATTAAAAGTTATCTTAATGTATTTAAGTTAATATATTTTGAACCTACATTAACAATGTCATAGATTAGAAGTCTTTAAAAATCCGACATAAATAAGCTTATACACCACAGGAGGTAAAACTATTGTTTGCTGACTATTATTTTGATGTAATTTTTTATACCTGACATGTTTCCTAACCAACATACTTAACTAACTGGATCAATGTACTCGATAACAATTATTAATTTGTATAATCAGAGTGATCAGAGTTATAACCGTTGTTTAACGTAATAACGTGCTTTGATTACAAATATGTCTACAAGTAATACACATGCAAAAGATGACAAAAATCAAGGTGAAATAACGCGGTTCTGGTTATAAACACAAAGTGTTAACATACAATACAAATTTAAACACGAGACAAAACGGCATGTGGACTAATTAATTTTTAAATTATGTATTTCAGAAGACAAAATTTGAAGTATTACAAGTCATTATCTTTAGATTAACAGTGCTTAATAATATACTAATCATTAGATGACACCTAAGCAATGTTAATTCTCCTAAACATGCTCTTTAAATCAATTTAAACCACCATCCTTGTAGCATAATATATTGTTTAGATTCTTGTCACTAGTTATGTGATAATTTTAGTTTCTTTAACTACTTAAGTAATATAATATACCATCAATCTAATAAGACCACCATATGTGTTAATAATGTATCTATAGGTTACTCATTTTATATGTAATGATCTAACACAACAGTATTATATTGTTGGTACGCATCTCAATCTTATTGTAGATTCGTTGAATGAATAGTAGTAACTCATTTTAGTTGATTTGTTTGCCGTAAGAAACAACCCTATTAATTCGGTTAACTATTAGCTTTGGATATGATTGATTCAAGCCAATTTCCTCGATAAATCCAATCATATCTTTGGTCAAACAAAAGATTAAAAATCCTATTAGTTAATGGAAAAAACAGTGAAAAAGAATATATTTTTTTTATAAAAACAAAACCATAATAAAAATCATATGACATGCAACATATTACTTATATAAAATATAATATGGAAGTTGGTTTTATTAACAGTACTATTTGATTAACTCATTTATTTGCACATATATACTATAACCGAACCATAAAAATCTGTTATAGAAAAATATAAAAGTTGTTTTTTTCATGAGAGGATGAATCAAAATAATTTTAAATTACAAATTTTTTATACGATGAACTAAGTAATTTCATATTATATATCAAAAACATTTTTATATCATATGATTAATAAAAAAAACTTTCATAATTCCCTGCTAATCACTTTCGAACAAGTTGCATGACAAACATAATAAGCAGGTTGGTGTTGTATTATCTAACCATAATTAGCAAGTTGATGTTGGAATTATCTTTTAAGACAAACTTAATGATAATAAAATACTTTTAATTCCTATTTCTGAGTTATTAACTGATTTTTTTTGTTTTAACTACAAAAAAATATTCTCCAATTTTAATTCTCTTTAAGGAAATAACAAATAAAAAGATTAAGAGTACGTACACATATATATGTATCATCTTAATAGATTTAATAATAAAAATCGTAAGAGAAGCAAACTTGTTGCAAGAAACAATGGGGACGGCGATACTTTGTTTGATCCGTCGTATACAAGTGATTGGACCGTTTAGGTCAAAGTCAAACTAACCCCATAGTCTTGGGCCGGCCCGGTCCAGCAGTAAAAATCCAAGTTTACTTTGTTATTTCTTGTGTTACCCTTGTTGTTTCCTAGGAAACATGTTTCATGCATGCTGAGTTGTGATTCTTTGGTTTGCACTCCCATAATATATATTTAATTATAATGGTTTGAATGTCAAAGTTTCATAACTATGAATCCATCCTTTCAAATTATATATATGTAATTAAGTTTAATATATGTGTTGCATGTCTCACTTGATTTAAAAAAAAACAGCAAATAGGATTAGAGTAACCAGTGAAGGGTGAGTTAGTTTAGAAGGATAACAAACAAACAAACAAACAAATCCAGTATATCCCACTCAAGAGCAGGGTCTGGGGAGGGTAGGTGTAGGCGAGTCTTTCCTCTATCTTGTTAGGTAGAGAGACCGCTTTCAAAGAGACCCCCGACTCGGTAGCAAACGGCATACTGATAGCAAGACAACATACACTAACTCATACAACACATAGCATACAGTATACAAAAAAACCATATCGCTATCAGGACATCATACAATAAATCACACAACACATAGCCTACAGTACACGATAAACCAAACAACACATAGCATACAAATATCCTAGGTGCATGCAGAATCACTGTTAAAGGGCAGATATGGGCTACTTAGACATCAGGCCCCGCAACCAGACTTCGAATACCCTTCCTGCCTATAGTTCGAACTAGAAGTCCTTAGTTTTAATTCTACGCCTCCACTTAGTCCTATCCTCGATCATGTGCTCAGAGAGGTGCAAGTGTATCATATCTCGTCTAATTACCTCATCCCAAGTCAATTTAGGTCTTCCTCTACTCCTCCTACCCTCTAAGATGATGTTCTCTACTGCTCTAACTGGTGCCGCCATTGGTCTCCTCTTGACATGCCCAAACCATCTTAATCTTCCCTCTCGTATTTTATCTGCGATACAGGCCACTTCTAGCTTCTGTCGAAACACTTCGTTTCTTATCCGATCAAGTCTTGTGTGACCGCACATCCACCTCAGCATTCGCATTTCCGCTACCTCTATTTGTTTCTCGTGCGATTTCTTTATGGCCCAGCAGTCTGTTCCATATAACATAGCTGGACGTACTGCCACTCGATATAGCTTTCCCTTTAGTTTTGCTGGAAACCTCTTATCACATAGGATCCCTGATGCTGCTCTCCACTTGCACCATCCTGCTTGAACACGGTGCGCTACATCGCTGTGTATCTCTCCGTCCTCCTGCAAGTACGAGCCCAGGTATTTGAACCTAGACGTTTGTGGGACCGCCATACCCTGGATACTGATTTGGGTGTCCTCTTCCGCCTCGCCACTAAAGTTACAATGCATGTATTCTGTCTTTGAGCGACTTATCCTTAGACCTTTGCGCTCTAGTGCTGCTCTCCACTGTTCTAGCCTGTCGTTAAGCACCCTTTTAGATTCCGATATTAAGACAATATCATCCGCAAAGAGCATGCACCACGGAACTGGCTGCTGTATAGACTTGGTCAACTCATCCAACACTACTGTGAAAAGAAATGGGCTCAGTGCCGATCCTTGGTGGAGTCCCACTTCCACTGCGAATGAGTCTGTGTCTCCGATTGGGGCTCGCACACACGTTTTTGCCCCCTCATACATATCCTTGATTATTTGGATATACCTCTCTGGTACCCTTCTAAGTCGTAGACTTTCCCAAATTAGTTGACGCGGAATGCTGTCATAGGCCTTTTCTAGGTCGATGAATACCATATGGAGGTCCTTTTTCTTTTCTCTGTATTTCTCCATTATCCTCCTTATGGCGTGTATTGCTTCTGTCGTAGAGTGTCCTGGCATAAATCCAAATTGGTTTGACGCTATCTGAGTTTCTTGTCTAATTCTCGTGTCAATAACTCTTTCCCATAATTTCATCGTGTGACTCAATAGCTTTATTCCCCTGTAATTTTCGCAACTTTGTACATCTCCTTTTTTCTTATATATGGGGACTATAACACTGGTTCTCCACTGGTCCGGCATCTTCCTTGTCGTAAAGATAGTGTTGAATAAATCTGTTAGCCATTTGAGCCCCTCATCTCCCAGGCATTTCCACACTTCGATCGGTATGTTGTCTGGCCCCACCGCTTTAGCCCTTCCCATTTTCTTCATAGCTCTCGTAACTTCGTCTACTGTGACGCTTCTACAATAGCAATTGTTTTGTTGAGTTGTTTGAGTTGTATTATCTATCTCAGCTTGTTGATTTGGGTTGTTTATGTTGTAAAGGTTATCGAAGTAAGTTTTCCATCTCCCCTTGATGTCCTTGTCGTTTACCAAAACTTTTCCATCCGCAGCCTTTATAAACTTCACAATTCTCAGGTCTTGTCTTCTGCTGTCTCTTGCCTTGGCTAACTTAAACATGTGATGCTCTCCTTCTTTCGTCTCTAGTCGTTTATACATCATCTCATACGCCGCGTTTTTTGCCTCTGACACCGATTTCTTCGCCTCTCTCTTAGCCTCCTTGTATTTATCTTTTAGCTCTGGGCGTTCTTCCTCGTTGTCACAGCGTATAAGCTCTCTGAAACTTTGTTGTTTAATTCGTATCTTCTCCTGTACATTTTCGTTCCACCACCAAGATTCCTTATGGTCGTCTGTCCTCTTTGTTGTAACTCCAAGCGTTTCTTTAGCTGCTTGGATGAGCGTATTTGCCATGGCCTCCCACTTTTGGTTTGCGTCTTCCTGTGTTCCAGGATGGTTCATTGGTATGACCTTATCTCTAAAAATGGTAATGTTTTCGTCCTTGAGCTGGCTCCATTTGATCGTATGTCTAATTCTCTTGTTTTGTTGGACAATTGGTCTCTTCACGCGTATATCCGCTACTAACATGTGATGTTGTGTCACAACTGTCTCTCCTGGGATTGTCTTACAGTCTTTCCACGAGCTACGATCTTCTCTGCTCGTCAACAAATAGTCTATCTGCGTGTGTCTCCCGCCGCTGCTAAACGTGATTAGATGCGATTCTCTTTTCTTAAAAAACGAATTTATGATTCCTAATTCATGCGCTACTGCAAAGTCAAGAAGCTCCTTACCGCCTTCATTCCTAAGGCCATACCCGAAGCCTCCATGCATCAACTGGAAGTGGTCATTATCCTTACCGATATGCCCATTAAAATCTCCTCCTATGCATATTTTTTCGTCTCTAGGTATGTCACCCATAACGTGATCTAAACTCTCCCATAACTTTTTTCTTTCTGTTTCTCCTAGTCCAACATGTGGAGCATACGCACTAACTACTGCCACTACTTCATCCCCTATTACTATTCTTAACAGCATAATTCTATCATCGTATCTTCTTACCTCCACTACATTATCTTGGAGTTCCTTAGCAACTAGAAACCCTACTCCATTTTTCGTTCCGTCAGACCCTGAATACCATAGTTTATAACTATTGCACTCTGTTGCTCTCTCACCCCGCCATCTAGTCTCCTGGAGACACGCTATCTGGACCCTACGTTTCCTTAGCACATCAATTAACTCTAGTAACTTACTAGTTAGGGTTCCTACATTCCACGATGCCACTCTTAATGTAAAATCCTTTTTCCTTGTATTCTCACCTCTCGACATCGAACATGATCTCGAGACAGCATAATGCCACCTGCTGTCTATATTGCCTGACAGAGTCCACTAGAACAACCCGTAAACAAGGAATTATAGCAGAAGTAAAGCACAATCAAAAGCAATCCGTCACACGCGTTCAACAGTACACGGTGGACCAGAATTTAATAAAAAATAGCAACAATGATCACCACTTCACACAATGACACACTATCCTGAGTATAGATTCAAATTAGCCAATGAAACCTATGTAAAGAAAAGTTCTAAGATTGACCAGAAATGAGGACAACAGCCCACGAATGCTCAACACACCAACTCAACCAACAATATACAACTTGCTCAGCAATTAATATCAAAACACTAACAATTATACAACTAGTCAGCAAGTTATAACCACTAATCAATTAGACAAGAATTATATCACACAAGTGATGCACCAGAAAACAGATCACACAAGTGATGCACCGGTAAACCAGTAAACCTATAAGGAGCAACAAAAATCACACAGACCGGTAAAGAGCAACAAAAAAACAGATCATACAAACCAGTAAACCAGTAAATCAGTAAACCTATAAAGAGCAAACCAGTAAAGCTATAAAGAGCAGCAGAAGTCACACAAACCAGTAAACCTATCAAGAAGAGTCAAGGATTAAAATCACACAAACCAGTAAAGAGCAACAGAAAACAGATCACACAAGTGATGCACCAGTAAACCAGTAAAGAGCACCCGAAAGCAACACAGTTATCTCAACAGCTGCTGGTACTCCTAACCCAGCCAATATCAGCCTAAACTAGAAACTAAAAGAGAGAGAAGGAACAATCTCACCAGATGTGCAGTTCTTCCGAATGTGCCCTAGGTTTAGCAACCTTCAGTTAGGGTTGCGGATCCAAGGCAGAAGAGGACTACCAGCAGTAAGATCTAGGGTTGTTGCCCTAGATTCGCGAAGGAGATGTCGAGAGCAGCGGAGTTATTGTCGATCGAGAGTTGTTGCGAGACCGAGAGTTGCGAATCCTCGAAGGAGATTGCTCTCGGATGATGCTCTCGGGAGTACCGCGGAGGTCGGGTGAAGGAGATGCTCTCGGGAGGTCGCCGGTGGGTCGGGTGAAGGATGATGCTCTCGGGAGGTCGGGTGAAGGAGATGCTCTCAGGAGTACCGCGGAGGTCGGGTGAAGGATGATGCTCTCGGGAGTACCGCGGAGGTCGGCGGAGGTCGCCGGTGATATTTTTTGTTTAGAAGGATAAAAACTTTAAATGATTTTTTATAAAACACTTAATAATTAAACTTGATTATGATTTTGTAAATTTACTCCAATAAAGTATAAAACATTGAGGTTTATAACATGTTTTTGTTTAATTGCTTATTTTTATGTCATATCGTTTGAAATAACATCGTGTGATTGATATGGCCTTTCACATAACTTTTTGTATATAATGTAAGACCAAGACAAATGACTAAAATAATGGATTTGTTGATAATGATATTTCAATTCATTCATCAATATCAATAATAGATGATGTTTACAAAGACAATTTCATTAAATACACAGTACAAATACCAAACTATCACTTGGATTCAAGCTTACTCCTCGAGAACAATCACTCCTCACATGTAGTGAGATACCACCGAATTAAGGTGGGTATGGAGTTCACACTTCATTCCAACACCATTTAAGTAGGCCACTTTAGCTAGTCGTCGAGTCATACAACTTGTGTGATTTTCGGTACACGACAAATTAATGATTTAACAATAATCTATCCCGAGCCATATAGGAAAGGGAGTCATTTTTCCCTCAATTTCCTTACTAGCACTCTCTCTTATTCATATAAATGTCACTATCATGCATTTAGTAGATCAAACTTAGCTAAAGAATTTCCCACATGCATGTCTATGTATATTCTACTTGATATGTAAATTTCTCAACACAAATTAGACAAATATACTTGAGATATACAAGTCATACATACAACTATACAAGTATACAAATATCATAAAAAGTTAAAAACTCATAACCCAGTTTATATTAACAATGATTCTAGGTAATTTTAGAAACGCTTGGGGGTTCATATACCATGAAATAGGCACTTTATCATCACAAGTAGACAAATTTACTATAAAAGATAAATAGTACGTTAAATTGGAACCATTATGGTGGATAATTTCATATAAAAACATTGATTACCTACTTTGACTTTGGTTATTGATAATTGACCTACAAGCACTATGGATGCCACAACCTTGTTAAGAATCACAAACAAGCAACCATTTCAACACTTTTGTGTCTTTTCGCGCATTTCAATGAATTAATCATTCCTTATCAATTCCTATTAATTCATCCAACTAATATCATGTACATCCCCCTAACCACATTGTACCAATTTTCGACCCGTTTGACCAACATGACGCTTTTGAAACTATCATATTTGAGGTATATTCATTCTATTGTCACTCTGATAGTGTAAACGTTCTTAGTCGAGCTGGTTCAATATGTAAATGAGCTGATTCTAAGCGAGGTTCTTGGATCGAATTTTTGTCGAGATACCCGTTACGAGCTATTTGTAAAGAACCTTCATGCATGTTTTGTGATTCGTGAAAATTTGGATATCTCTAAAAATCGTATAAGATTGGATTATTTTGTTGTCACTCATTATTATTTAGAGAGAGATCAAGAACAAGTATGAAATTCGTTAGGGATATTTATACAAAACGATGCGTTAAGTCATTTTGCTACCGAAGAGTTCTACTACTAAAGAGTTTTGATGTCGAAGACCAAGTTGTTATAGATGACCAGTTTGCTACCGATCATCTGTTAATACGGAAATCAAAGTTCTTACCAACCTTTATTTACCATCGAACTTCAACTTTGCTACTAATGATCAGACCGAGCATTAAATTTAAGCAACTTTCATTAATCAATTGGTATCAAAGCACCTTCGATGCCACCAGGGGTTTTCCCTTGGACCCTACTAGGGCATGTTGCTCCTTAAACACTATTACCATGCACGTTACTCCCGAACCCCGATTGTTTAGTGGTTTCAACTCCTTAAACTACTCAGTTGTATGAGCGTTAAAAAATAAAATAGTGTGGATCAAGCGTACAATTCGCACCTTCCAACTTTTATTATTGTATATTATATTTTCTCATCTAGTCTTAATAAATCCACTCGTACTATTTTATTTTTAAAAATAAAATAGGATAACACAATAAGGAGCACAAAACTCAAGGTGTCACGATATATATATATATATATATATATATATATATATATATATATATATATATATATATATATATATATATATATATATATATATATATATATATATATATATATATATATATATATATATATATATATATATATATATAATATATATATATATATATATATATATATATATATATATATATATATATATATATATATATATCTATATATATATATATATATATATATATATATAATATATATATATATATAATATATATATATATATATATATATATATATATATATATATATATATATATGGAGAGGTTCTACTAAAATATAAATTTTGCCTAAGAAGGCTAAGAAATGATCTTAGCCTTCCATTTCTTAATCAATGTCTAAGATGATAATGTTATAAATAAAAAGTTGGAAGGGTATTTTGGGTATGTAACCACTTTTGTTGACTTTTTTGAGTTTTCCCCAATTTTTTTAAACGTTTATAACTTTTTCATGCTAGATTATTTTTTTAAAAAAATTACACCATAAAATCAAGCATTTTTTTCTCTTTAATTTGAGTATAGTATTGCTATATTTTTTTATAAAAAAACAAATTAGGTGAAATTGTGCTGCATTTTAACGTTTTTGTGGTGTATTTTTAAAACAGCACAAGGTTATGCTGTATATCATAAAACAGCACAAGGTTGTGCTGTATTTCATAAAACAGCACAAGGTTGTGCTGTATTTCATAAAACAGCACAAGGTTGTGCTGTATTTCATAAAACAGCACAAGGTTGTGCTGTATTTCATAAAACAGCATAAGGTTGTGCTGTATTTCATAAAACAGCACAAGGTTGTGCTGTATTTCATAAAACCCAATAAATCCCAACAAGAAAGAAAACCCACCAACAGAGGAAGACGCAATAGCAGACCCACAACCAAACGTCTTGAAACAAGCATCCGTGATCTTCCCCGTCTCTTCATCAACCTTAATCTGAAGCTTCATAACATCCCCACAAGCGGGGGCACCCACGAGCCCTGTGCCAACGGTGGGATCGTTCTTGTCGAAAGCACCGACGTTACGGGGGTTATTGTAATGGTCCACAACCCTCTCATGGTAAAACCGAGTCGCCGAGGGTGCAGCAGACCACCGTGGCTCAGGTAATCGTAGCCCTGTGATCCTCTTGGTAACGTGCCTCAACATTTTTGTGATTGTGTGTTGGTGTTGATTGTAAAATTATTAGGGTTATGAGGGTATGAAATTGAATGTGTGGAGATAAGATTTCATAAAACAACACAAAGTTGTGCTGGATTTTATAAAACAACACAAGGTTGTGCTGGATTTCATAAAACAGCACAACGTTGTGCTGGATTTCATAAAACAGCACAAGATTGTGCTGGATTTCATAAAACAGCACAACGTTGTGCTGGATTTCATCAAACAGCACAAGGTTGTGCTGGATTTCATAAAACAGCACAAGGTTGAGCTGGATTTCATAAAACAGCATAAGGTTGTGCTGGATATCATAAAACAGCACAAAATTATTAATAGACCAAAATACCCTTTAATCCTATTTTCTAGTTTTGCCACATGTCACCACCTTATTTCTTCTTAGCATTCTTAGGCAAAATATATTTTTTAGTGGAACATCCCCCTATATATATATATATATATATATATATATATATATATATATATATATATATATATATATATATATATATATATTATATATATATATATATATATATATATATATATATATATATATATATATACTAGAAGAGTGTCCGCGCAACGCAGCGGGACGATATTTTACTTTTGACACGTGAATTTAATATTTTATTATTCTTGTAGTAGTTTTACAAAAGTTTATTATGTGTTTTCTAAGATAAAATTTAAAACACCAAATAAATGAGTTCTGCATGACGACTTGTATTTACGCATGAACTTATTGTACCTCACAAAATACAGATTGTTTCAACAAAAAGTTTACACCAAAATGTTTAAAAATAAAAACAGGTTAAGTTGTAGTCTCAAAACGTTTTTTAATGTGATAGATTAAAAGATAAAGCTGAAATCTTAAAATATATTAAATTTTTTTGGTGTATATGGGTAGATAGTATAAAATTTTATGCAAATATTAGTAAGTGTAAGATTATTATGTAACTAATTATAAGGGGTAATGTGTAAATAATGTTAAAAATACTATTTTACCCTTAAAAGTGTTTGTATCTTATGCATTAAATATAGTAAGTGTTCTTAATTTTATGGTATATTAAATACCCCTCTCATATGCTTTATATATAGTATATATATATATATATATATATATATATAATTACTAAATCATTATGCAAGATTATTTATTAGTTTTCTATCTAGCATGTTTTCATCCCCTCTAACAAAAGTTGATGAATCCATCACTGTTATCTACTAAATCACGTCAGTATTCGTGAGTGTTCATTGCTATGAGTAGAAAAATAACTTGTGACAATATTTATACGTAGACTATGAATACCAACAACTACAAAGTTACAATGACTCATATATATGCACAACAAATTATACTTAAACTTTTATCATGTAAAATAAAATCTAACTTTTGTTTTTTGTTAAAAGAAAAGACAGATGTAATTTGCAGGCCTGTGCGTATTACACCAAAAAAACATGATATACGTTAAATGAAATTTCCAACACCAAACAGGCAAACACCCATTCCTGTGCCTCTTCGTCAATTCAGCTAATAATTAGTCACAAGATGTATTTTTGCTTTGAGTGGGCCCCTTGGGTTTGAAATCCAATTATCTCAACGATATACAATTGGTTTGTTTCAATTAGCATGCCAGAGTAGAGAAATTGTGTTGATGCTTAGATCGTAACGAAGGTTATTCACATGATGACATCGACTATGAGTCGTATCAGTTTTTGGACCAAAGTTGTTACGACAGTTGCTTCTAGTTGATAACTCGAGTTGTTTAGCTGAAGCTTTCAGTAAAAATAGATCTCATTGTAGTTGTAATTAGTGAACGTTATGAGTATACTAATTCGATTGTGTGAAGCACGTTTGGTTCCAACGCTCTTATTGTTTCTTGTATTTTAACGTTTGTATTTTGTGTTGTCTTGAGTTTTATCTTCGTTGTTTGGTGTTATCACCCAAAAAAAGAACATACCTAAATGTTCAATTTCGAAGCATTTGAAATACCTATGTGACAAAATTAGTGTGTAGTTCTCATAGGTAATCAACGAGCTTACTGAAAATCCTATACATATAAACAATATGTTTAGTTATATTTCCTTGCTGTGATTATTTATAACATTAACTATTCTTTAAGTTGTATAGAACATGTTTTCAAGACTGACACATAGCATCATACACATCGGCGGAGCTTAAACCGAACTATAGGGAGAGCGGGAGGCAAAAATAATTTTTTCTGAGGGGGACAAACAATATATATCACCATTGATGAAAAAAAGAGGGGAGAGGTGGTGGCTAGAGCTGTACAAACCGGTTTTTTAATTATATATTTACAAACCAATTTTTTTTTATAAATTGATTTTTCATCAAGAATCTCAAACCGCTCAAATTGGTTTGGACCGGCTTGTATACCGCTTTTCTAGAAAGATCAGTTTTTATACCAATTTAACCGGTTTCTTTAAATTGAAACAGGTTTACAAACCATTTTTTGGTGTTGGGTTACAAACCCGTATACAAACCGCCAGTTCGGCTCGGTTAACAAATCATTCTTTTTCAAATCGGTTTGTTTTTTTCTAGTTTTTTTTTCAAATCTGCTTTTTTGTACACCTCCAGCGGTGGCCCTTCGGCCCCTATTAAGCTCCGCCTATGATCGTCAATGAAGGTCTCACAAACCCTATCTCCATAGATACAAACATGTTTCATAATATTCCCTTTCCCACTCTCATTTGCGGGCATTCGTCCCTACGGATGTCTTCTTCCCTTTCTATTGCTTCTTTCCTCCGCATTAGCTGTGATAATCATTGCCACATCGACCATGTATGGTCAACAACATGCTTGCTGTAGATGCTCCTACCAATTATAAGAACTTTGTTTAATGGTGAGGTATCATTGTTTCTAATCATACATGGTTAGTTTTTTTAAAATTATAATTGGTGTTCTCGCACCCTGCACTTGTTCCTCTCAATCTCTCCTTCCTATTTATTGTTGTACCATGTGGTACCAGGGGGCTATTTAAAAGGGGCTGACCACGGGCTGACCACTGACCGGCTGACTCGGTCAGCCGGTCAGCGCATTTGGTCGACCGGACTTGGCGACTGATCCGGTCGATTGGTGCTGACCGAGACCTTAAATCCTTCGCCATTGACTAAAACCTCCCTCCCTCTCTATCCGTTCCTCTTCATCGGCGCCCTCCCTCTGCCGCTCCTCTTCACCGACGCGCTCCTTCCGTCGTGCTCCCTCCGTCGTGCTCCCTCCTTCACGCTCTCTTCACTGGTGCCCTCCCTCCGCCGCTCCTCTTCCCCGACGCCCTCCATCCGGTGAACAAGATTGAGTGAATTCACATGAAGATGATGAAATTGTTAGGGTTTTATAGAGGTTTTGGTTGATGATTTTGTAGAAGATGAAAGGAACGAGAGGAGAGGTGCCTAGCAACGAAGTAGCTAGATTGGTGTAAGTGTTGGAGGAGGTGGGAAATTGAAATTGTGAAAAAGGTTTATGAGGTAAGGTGAAAGGAATAGGACAAGATGGTCTTTTTATGAGGCAAGTTTCGGTTAATTACAATTTTACCCCTGATGTGGAGTTTTACAATATGGTTAAAAAGTGCGTTTAAAAATGGTATTTTTGGTATTTGAAATTTAATAGTAATAGTCAGTCAGATACTCAATCAAACAACCAAGTTTCAGTCAGATGCAGACTCAATCAGAACTTTTAACCGAGTCAGCTTCTGACGCAGTCAGATCTTACTGAGTTGGGGGAATCAAACAGCCCCTAGGATTTACCACTATTTTGTTGCTTTCAAGGAGCCATGATGACGATTCCGTTGTAGCCACAATGAACACGCTTGTCATATCATCTTCGTCGGGGCCAACCCAAGAGAGGAGCGGGAAGGGCAATCGCTCAAGTCCTAATTTTTTTATATATCTATATTTATATAAAAATCTTTATAAACTTGATCCATTATATAATTTAAATTACTTATCTTTAGGAACTATTTAGGTTAAACTAATTAACCCATTTATTTAGCCCATCATGCACAAACGATTAAAACCCACTAAAAACTAAAAAAAAGAACTATAAAATAAGTTTTCTTCATTTAAGGCTCATTATTCTACCTTGCCCGAGCGTTTTACATCCTTAGCACAGGCCCTGATCACCGTGTTCTAACAATCGTGCTATGTGCAAGGTGACCATTGTACTGGGTCTTATAACAGATTACTAATCTTTTACTTGAAAAAAATATTAATTTTTTAAAGAGTTAATCTTGGTATTGGTCCATGTGTCTTGCAAATTGACTCCACTTGAGTACCAACGTTTATTTTGTCTACACTTGAGTACCCATTTTAAAAAAAGTTATATGTTTCAGTCCAAAATTCGAACAACGTGAGAATGTGCCGTTAAATCCCACTCACGTGCACCTCATCTGAGGGAATTTCGGTCAATCCATGTCTAAACTGTCTATTTGCCACTGATTTTGATAAACCCATATATGTATTCCGAAAACCCCTGATCACACTACTCCTTATAAACCCTAAACCCCCAATCACTACCCGATCAGTTCACCATCAAATAACAACATTCAATCACACCAACAATGTTCTTCTTCTTCGTCGAAGGAGTATCCCAAGATGTTCGTCAAGTCTTGAAGCAACAAGCCGCCCGGTGCATTAACTGTGGCTCACCGGAAGACCTCGTCGACACCGAAATCGTTCTGGTCTGGCGGTGGCCGGCGGAAGACCAACTCATGCACTGTAACAACTGCGGTCTGTTCTATCCGCCGGCGTTATCGCTGCCGTCTTCTGACTTCCGTCTGCCGGAAACCCTGCGATGTCGGTTTTATGATTGGGAAGTGGAGTCTGAGTTCAGGTTTTGCCCCTTTTGTGGCTCTGCTATTTAAGTTTGTATTAGCTGTTAAGAAATTGTGTTGATGATTAACTAGTGTTTGATTTGAATAAATTGGTTGCATTTAGCTGTTGATAGAGTTGTAGGATGATCGATTGAAGATTGCTTGAGTGATAACAATGGCAATTGAGCCCTAGTTTTGATTAGATCTGTGTATGCCTTATTAGACGTTTTTGAATATGAATAAATGGTGATTTTGCTTGTTCAAGGCGTTCAATTTACCCTGAATTTGAAACTGTAATATTCGGGTTTGATTTTCTTGTTCAAATATTTAGGCTCTCTGTAAAACTTCTTGGGATACTCCTCCAACGAAGAAGAAGAACATTGTTGGTGTGATGGAATTTTGTTATTTTATGGTGAGTTGATCGGGTGGTGATTGGGGTTTAGGGTTTATAAGGAGTAGTGTGATAAGGGGTTTACAGAATACATGTATGGGTTTATTGACATGGATTGACTGAAATACCCTCAGGTGGGGTGCACGTAAGTAGGATTTAACGGCATATTCTCACGTCGTTTGAAATTTGGACTGAAACAGATAAATTTTTTAAAAGTTGATACTCAAGTGAAGAAAAAATAAACGTTGGTACTCAAGTGGAGTCAATTTACAAAACATTGGGACCAAAACCAAAATTAACTCTTTTTTAAATGAAACTAGGGGTGATGCCCCCACGCGCGTTGTCGTTTTGGAAACGGATAAAACCGAGTCCCAGACAACCCATCATCACAACCACAAGTTAACTGTTTCATCACAACCACAAGTTAACTGTTTCATCACAGCACAAACCAGCATGTTAATATAGGAAATAACAAAGTCATTAAATCGCCACTGAAAACTAAATACTTCTTAAACCGAGGCTCAGATAAATGCATATTGTTTAAGCATTACTTTTTTTACCATCATATACTTTTTTTTAGCTGTGATTTAATCTAAAGAACAGACACAACTGAAGGTGGATGAGGGTTATAACACATGAATATACGTTAATAAAGCAAGTAAGAAAACAAAGCAAAAAACTCAAAAGCAAGATGTATTTGGCTCAGATCTGGTTTTTGGTTACTATTGCTGTAACTCAGGTGCAAGTGCAGTACACCACACTTGCCATCGCCAAGTGTGACACACCGAGAAACCCCTTCCCCCACAGTCATCATCGCAAGAGGGAAGGAATGAACACTGCCAGCCATATACCATAGTCACCATCATTAACAAACCAAAATAGACCCTAACGATTTAAAACAATCAACCAAAATAACTACGGTATAAGGGTCTCAGATGACGGGTCGTGTTGGACCAAAAGAACCAATGAGCCAGATCAGAAAAACCTTTAAGTCCCATAGACATCACAACAACTGCTGAAGACTTCATCAGCTGATGATGACAACAACTGAAGACTTCATCAGCTGAAGTATAAAGACTGAAGACATCAGCTGATGTACAAAGTCTGAAGACATCAGCTGAAGTACAAAGAATGAAGACAACAACTGAAGACATCAGCTGAAGACATCAGACGATGACAACAGCTGAAGTTCAAGTCTGAAGTTCAAGTACTGAAGACTTCAGAGGTTGTCACAACAGCTGAAGAAGTATTCTTCAGTTGTTGTGATGGTTTTCTTTTTCAGTTGTTTCCTTTCAGTAGTTTCTTATCAGTAGTTTTCTTTTATGTTTCAGTACTTTGTAAAACATCTGAAGAGCATGTTCTTCAGATGTTGTAGTTTCAGTAGTTTCTTTTCAGTAGTTGTAATAGTTTACACTTGTCTTTTGTAAGGAGATGTCAGCTGTTAGTCATCTTCAGTAGTTTAGTATACTTTCAGTAGTTTGTTGTAATAACGGTTAGATATCACTGTCAAGTGACATCAGCTGACATCATCTTTCCTATAAAAGGAAAGATGACCTAATTGTAAAGGTGCCGAAGCGTGTGTTGAATGAAAATATACCTTTTGGCAGAATTTCTCTCTCTCTCTATAATCATACTGTTTCATTGATATATCTTGTGTGTTCTTGCTATAATTTGTTCTAATTCGTACGCTATTCCGCTGCAAATCCAATCTAATTGATCAAACTAGATGCTTAGATCCTTTCAAATGGTATCAGAGCTGGTTAATCATTGATCGATTTAACAATTGATCATTGAAACTGCTCTTTTGACATCTACGTTTGATCGAATTAGCAAATTTGCAAGAATCGGTTATAGAGATTGAGTTTCTGCTGCTTCTGGTCATTCAATTCGAGGTTCTACGTGGTTTTGAGCTAGATTTACTGAAATTACTTTGAATTTAACTGAATTTATGAAATGGCGACACCAACCAATGATCCTCACAATACTGGCTCCTCAACAAAGCCTCCGATGCTTGTTAGGGGTGAGTATAATATATGGCAACGACGTATGCTCCATCACTTGTCTATCAACAGCGCAGGTTGTTGGAAATATGTGGTGCATGGACCATACAAGCCTATGGTGAGTACTCCGGAAACAAATGAGAGGGTTTCGAAGAAACCTGATCAGTATTCGGATGAAGGTCTAAAGATGTTCAAAATTGATGCTAAAGCCCATGGAATTCTGGCCATGGCACTGCCTAATGAAATCTATTTAGGGCTTATGCATCATGAAACTGCTCATGACCTCTGGGTTGCTTTGAAAGAACAATTTAGAGGAACCAATGAGGTATTGGCAAATACTAGGGAAATCCTTGCCCAACAATATGAGACATTCTCTCATAGGAAGGGTGAGTCTCTGACTCAATAGTTTGAGCGATTTTTCTGTTCGATTTCTGAGCTGAAAATGGTCAAACAAGAATATACAAACAGCCAGATGAACAACCGATTCCTCAGATCCCTGCCTGAGAGATGGGACACATACACTATTGTCCTACGCTCTAGTGCAAATCTGAACGCTCTATCTCTCACCCAACTTCATGGGAAACTGCTGACATTTGAAATAGAGATAGAACAGAAAAGGAAGTTGTCCTCATCTAGAAAGCTCGCTGATGACTTTGTATCAGGTAATACTGCACTGATAGGCCAGGAGTCAGAGTATGCTGCATCAGAAAGTGCCTATGATGAGCATATTGATTTCTCTACTAACGTAGAACATGCTTTTGTTGGTATGGATGGTAGTTCAGGTGGCAGCAGTGATAACTTGTGCTTCTTGATGGAAGATTTGAAGGGCATTCCAGATGATGATCTGGAAGAGATGGATATTTTGAGCCAAATAGCAATGATCAATATCAGATCTCAAAAGTTCTACAAAAGATCTGGGAGGAAATTCCCTGGTCTCTCTGGCAAAACCAAAGTTGGTTTTGACAAGAGCAAGTTGAGGTGTCACAAGTTCCATAGGCTTGGACACTTTGCTAGAGAGTGTAGATCATCTGGATCTAACTCATCTGCACCCTTTGTGACCTTCCCAAGCAATAGCTTACAAAACAAAGGGCAACATTCCACCAGTTCTGGTCATCCATCACAAGCTCAATCATCACCTGCATATTTTGTTCCTCAGAGTTCTATGCCATATCCTTACCCCTGCTTCTACATGCATCAGACAAGTCAGGTTCAACCACCCATTACTCAACAACCACATGCCCTTCCTGAGCCTCAACCATCACAATCTCATCAACAATCTCAACCTCAACAACACAGCTTTTTTACCCCAGGAGTTGTTGACTGGAGCAGTTTACCAGATGATATGTCTGGTCATGAACAACTGTTTCCTGGTGCTGGTCAACATGGTGGTGACAATCCCTTTGGAAACCTTACTCTCATGGCCCTGGAGTCTACTGATGGTTCAACTTCAAATGCTCCAACATCACAGGTATCTTCAGAGGCCAAGGCCAAGTTATGTTCTGAATCATGCATAGCCATATTTGCATCTATTAGTGAAGCAAATGTAGCTTTAATTAACAAAAATATTGAGCTAGAGAACATAATTTCCAAAAGAAAAGCTGAGTTTGAGTCTGTGCTAAATGAAAAGAATGATGAGATTTACAAATTAAAATGTCAAATCACTAATGATAAGGCTAAGGAAGAGGTACTTTTAGAGAAGTATAAGGACCTCAAAGAAACACTTGCAACTACCCAAGTAGAGTGTGAACGCTGGGTAACCTCCTGCAAGGGTTTTGAAATGCTTCTCAGCAAGCAATCAACTTCAAATGTGAAGTTTGGAATTGGTTATAGTCACACTGCTCCTCCTACAGATTTTACTCCCAAGGTAGAAGTAGAATTTGAAGGAGAAAGCAATAACCAATCCACCTCTTCATGTGATTCATCTTCTGATAACGCACCAAAGTCAGAGGATGAAGTCAGCATTAATTCATCACAAAACCAATCAGCTAATGCTGAAACAGCTGATGGTTCAAATGCTGACAGTCACATGATCAAAGAGTTGATCACTTCAGGTGTTGTCTCCCAAAGTACTGAAAGTACTAAAGCACAAGTTACAACACTTGAAGAACAAACCCAAACTACTGCAAGTACTGAAGGGAAGAAAACTACAAGTAGAAAGGGTTTGAAAACTACTGAAGAAGATATCAGGAAAGCAAGTACTGAAAGGAAGAAAATTGCAAGTACTGATAGAAAACGGCTGACGAACAAATCTTCAGTAGTTTCATCTTCTTCAGTAGATGATCAACTAAAGATGAAGAAGAAGCCATGTGAAATATGTGGCTTATTTAATCATCTTACTGATGATTGCTGGTATAGAAAGGGTTCCAAACTCAATCAAAATTAGAACATTAAAAAGAAGATTAATAAAATGAAAGATGAGTTTGAAATCAAGTTTGTACCAGCAACATCTCAACCTGAAACCCCAAAGTCCTTAAAGAAATCCAAAAAGAAGGAAGGGGTTCATCAGGCAACAGCTGAGGTTGCTCAAAGCAAGATGGTGCAACTCAGGAACCCATCACAGCCAAGAGCTGATGTGTCTGATGAGCTAAAAGCTTTAGCAACCAATCAGACATAACTTGTCATGATGGTTCAACATCTATTGGGGAGAGTCAACCAATTAGATGCTCCTGTGCTGAAACCACAGAAAAGGAAAACCAAGCCAAAGGAATCCTTTTCTACACCATCTCCACCACCTCAGACTGTCAATCATAACTAACAATTTAGTATTAAATCTATTGATGAGAACATACCTAAAACCAAAAAGGTTTGGGTCTAAAAAACTAACTAATTTGTTGTGATGAATGCATGGTTCTTCAGCATGCCAAAGAATCATCTGGTATGTAGACAGTGGAGGATCCATGCATATGACAGGGAGCAACTCTCTTTTTAATGACTACTCTCAAGGAAAGAAGAGGTTTGCCTCTTTTGGCAATGATGCAAAAGGTTACATTATCGGCAAAGGCTTTGTTTCCAATGGTGAAATAAGGTTTGATGATGTAACCATGTGGAGAATCTTAAGTACAACCTCTTGAGTGTCAGTCAAATGTGTGATAAAGGCCATGTTGCTCTCTTCACCAGCCAGAACTGCAGGATTCTGTCATCCAAAGTTCTGAGTTTGATTGACAAGGTGTTGGATGAACATTCTCTCCTGAAGGCCAACAGGACAGAAAGAGTATATGCCTTAGATCTTTCAAAAAAATTAATCTAAAAGGCCATCCTTGTCTATTCTCCAAGGCTTCTTCTCAGGAATCTAAACTATGGCATAGAAGGCTTGGTCATGTGAATCTCAAAAACATGAATCAGTTGATTCATCATGATTTAGTAAGAGGGTTGCCTATGAAGGAGTTCAAATGTGATGACAACTGCACTGCCTGTTTTAAAGGAAAGCAACACAAAGTATCATTCCCTCCAATAGAAGAACCAAAGTCCACTGCCTGCTTGCAATTATTGCATATGGATCTTTTTGGTCCTGTCAGAGTGATGAGCATGGCAAAGAAGAAATACTGTCTGGTAATTAGAGATGATTACTCCAGATTTGTATGGACTTTCTTCTTGCACTCCAAAGATGAAGCTGCACAAGCTATTATGAACTTTGTATTGTATGTTGAGAAACAATATTCCCTTCCAGTCAAGTGTGTGAGGAGTGACAATGGCACAGAATTTAAAAATCACACACTTGATGAATTCTACTTGTCAAAGGGAATCAAGTGGCAATTCAGCATTCCAAGAACTCCTGAGCAAAATGGAGTAGTGGAGAGAAAGAACAGGACACTGGTTGAAGCTGCCAGGTCAATGTTGGCTGATTCAGGCTTGCCATTGACATTTTGGGCTGAAGCTATAAACACAACTTGCTATGTGCAGAATGGAGTATTAGTAAATCAGAGGTTGATGAAGACTCCTTATGAAGTACTACATCATGTGGCCCATTTGATTTCATTTTTAGAGCATTTGGGTGTCCCTGTTACATTCTCAACATAAAGAATCCACTCCAGAAGTTTGAATCAAAGGTGAATGTAGGTTATTTTGTTGGTTATTCATCTACTTGCAAGGCATACAAAGTTTTCAACTGCAAAACAAAGATGGTTGAAGAGACTTTGCATGTGAAGTTTAATGAATCTCCAAAGGACAAGATTTCACAAAACCCTGTAGAGTTATTTGATTTGGACATACTGCAATATGTTCCTTATCAATCTCCAGCTATTGTTCCTGTCAATAGTTCTCCACCTGGTAGTACTGATAATGATATAGTCAGTACTCACCTTTTCAGGTTTAGTGACCAACTGCTCGAGTCATCTAAACCTGATGCTCCTGTAGCTTCAGCAGCTCCATCCATAACAAATGCTGATGAGATTTCTGAATCATCTACTTCATTTGAGTTACCATCTCCTACATGGTTTCAAGAATCTCCATCAACATCTGCTGCTGCTGAATGTCCTACAAACACTTACACAGACCTCATTGTTTATCAAGAGCTGAAGGATCATCCATTGTCTCAAATTATTGGTGATATCAATGCTGGAGTCTCAATCAGAAGTCAATTGTCCAATTTCTGCTTCTATGCTCTCTTTATCAGTAAGCAAGAGTGATGTGCTTAAACGGTCTATAAAAATAAACTAAATTAACTAACCTAGACTTAAACGAGACACTCAAATTTTACCCTAAACGACCTAGACCTAGAACACAAAATAGGCAAGTGTACCTATCGCGTGTAGAACAGATTAAGGAAGAACGGGAATCGAACCCACGAGACACTAGAAATAGAAAAACCTAGATTCAACTAAAGGAATAACAATTAATTATAAGATTGGGGGGGTTTTCAATTAGCAACTAAAGACTAAAATTAATAATTAAAAGAAATGAACTAAGAAGTGCAGAAATGAACACAAAGATGACTGATTTAAAGGTACTGATTAATTGAATGAACACTATCTAGATAGAATCCTAGTTGAGATGCATGAATGTACGAATGGTTCAGAATTATGAATGGGTTGGTTTTCTAAAGATACATATCCTAAGGAAGACTTAGTGGATCCCAGACCATTCACCGGGTGTGACCAAAATGACCCCTAAAGACATGTGTTATGCTTACCAACGGCTAAGTTTTCCTTCCAGTTAACTAAGCGATATTAAAGTACCAGATAGGTGTTGGACAAACTAGTCTAACATACCACAAACATTTAGCATGCAAGAGGTGACTTGATTATGGTCTAATTAAACATGATTAACAAGATTATCAAATTACCAGATTTGAACTGCTTAACAGTTATCAATTAACCTAGAATCTAATAACCAAGATCAATCAACTAACCTTTATCTTCCAATTTCCAGTTAAGATACACATTGATTTCTTATCCAAGTACACATGCAATCCTAAGACTTTACTACGTCTAGCAAAATCCCTAGTAAACCACAAACACCAAGTCATGTGCTAGATATGATAACCACAATTGAAAGACATTCATAGGCTAATCATATAGGATAAACATGCATTCAAGAACAGAAATCAATACATAATACTCATTCAATTCAACCAAAATCAAGTCTTTTACAATAATATCAACCATTCATCAATTCAACCATTCAAACATCCACAATCATCAACTAATCATCATTCTAGATAGTGTATAAAGACTTAGCTACTCATAATCAGATCAAAACAGTGACAAAACTCAGATTCAATCAAGTTATACATCATGTTCAAATAATCAAACAATAACGACAGAGATTAAAACCCGAAATCAAGAACGTTGATGATCCTAGCTTCAATTCTTTGCTCCAATGACTCCAATATGCTCAAAATCGCCTCTCTCCTTCGTCTTCAGCCGCTCTCAGTTGTTATTTCGTAATTAGGGTTCAAAAACGACTTAAACAACACTTAAACATGTTTTTCACGTCTGAGGGGCCCTCGCGTCGCGCGAGGGAAAACCAATTTACCCGTCGCGCAGCGCGAGGGGGTTAATTTCTTGAAATCTGACGCGGTGGCATTTTTGTAAATAAACTGAACTTCTGAAGTCCCTCGCGCTGCGCGACAGAAAACCCAATACCCCGTCGCGCGACGCGAGAGGGGGGGTTTTTTCCAAAATGTTTTTCTTCTTTTCTGTTGACTCGTCTGTCGCCCGCAACGCACCCGGAACCATAGTTTTCTTCAATTAAGCATATTTCCACCTTCTTTTACTCAAAAACCTACACAAAACACGAAATACTAAGTAACAAACTAAAAATGAGACGAAATCTAAGCTAAACGACTCGAAAAACGAATAAAATGTGCATAGAAAATCGATGTATTTTGCAATACATCAAATATCCCCACACTTGACCCTTTTTCGTCCCTGAAAAAAAAAAAATTTATCATATATTTACAATCAGAGACTTGAAACCAATTAGGAACAAAATAAGTTGAAAAAGAAATTGAATCTTGGTTATTGTTTAACAAAACATCCTAGCACTAGCAAATCAGGTCCTTCTATCATGTTCGCTATTAAGTTCAAGTGAGCAAACTGGGTATGTCTAAAGGATCTCACACCTAGGAAACCACTAGTTACCAGTGTATATTTTTAATGAAAGGCAGAAGTCAAACCATTTAGGCTGTTCTAACCGCTATAACCTGAAAAAACTAACATATCTAATAGAAGCTCATATTCACATGTGAAAGTGAATGAAATGAATGATATGAACATATACAAATCTTCGGGTTAACCTACAGACTCTAGACCCACAATGTCCCACAATTGCTCACAATTTGTCACTCACACTCGGCTAATTTCTGGAACTAGTGTAAAAGGCACTAGCATTTTCTGTGTACACTCAAAACCAAACATAACAGGATATTATCATAAGCTTGTAAAGGAATCCAGTCTCCACTTCTACGAACGAAACTTGCACAAATCAAGTAGGACTTAAATAGGGCTGTAACGAGGCTAAGGTTCAGGGTAGGAAACACAAAGGAAAACAAACGAAAGGTGATTAGATGGACGCGGTTTTACTAGGCCAACACAATGAACAAATACTAAATGAAACAAAACCGGATCATACTATGGATCCATATTCACTAAACACCACTAAACATCCATACTTGCGTCTTTTTCTTTTCTCTCTCTCTTTTTTTTTTTTCATTTTTTTTTTTTTTTTTTGGTTTCAATTTTACATAAACGAAATACAATGAAATAAACATAACTGCAAATATACTAGACACTAGCTCAACCGGTTCATCTAAACACGCAGGCCAAAACAGATAGGTTTAAACACACAAAAGGCTAAGGCTCACGGGTTAATAAACAAAGAAAAAGAATAACACAAAGGCTCAGACGGGTTAATAAGGGGATAAACATTTAAGGGTAAGAAAGAAAACAGGCTTCAAACAAGGCTCAAATCCTAAATGCCTCTATCACTTCTGTGCAAGTTCACATTCAAAGTCTCAACTAGCATATCCTAGACAAGTTCTAAAATATACAAGTTATGTGGTATTCACTCAGTCAAGCAGATGCATAATGAATGCATATAAACAATGAGAAACAAAAAGCTAACCTCACCAAATGAAACTGAAAGGAAAAATTGGGTCTAAATTGCGGAACATTTGTAAGTCTATTATCCCTAGATTACACCTTCAATTTACATGTTCCTTTTTTTTTTTGAATTCAATGGGGCGCCACTAATTTTCTAATTTATTTGCATAAAAAGAATAGTAGTGTGCTAGATTTGTGAGTAATAAGCTTCTATTAAACAGTTAGTTTAACAACCTATAGGGGTGCCTTAATTTCTTAACACTTGGTTTCTCGTTTCTCCTAGGATGAGTACCCACAAGACCTTCCCGTTTTTAATTAAGTGATTTAGGAACACTTAGGAGACATTTCAAAGCTAGCTGGATTAACCAAAGACTCACTAATCAACCTATTATTATTATTTTTTATTATTATTATTAATTTTTTTTTTTTTTTTTTTGATTCAACCGACACTATATACAGACTCGAACGACAGTTACCCATCCCCACACTTGAACATTGCATTGTCCCTAATGCCGAAATGAAAATCTGACCCAAACAACTAAAAGAAGAAAAACAAAAACTAAAACTAAAAACTAAAAACAAAGAAAAGAAAATAAAACAAAGATAAACTGGAAAAGACTTAGCTGGTAAAGTATAGGAAGACTGTCATGTGCCAGTCTTATCCAGAAAATGCCTTCCAATTTGAACGTGCTCAGCAAATAACTTCCAATCTCACACACGAGCAAAAGCGGCCACCATTCAATCATTCTAAACACTTAAACATAAACGAAAGGTCACCACATCACAGTCATAAAGTGCAAAGTCTAAAACTCCAACCCAACCGACCCATAACCATGAAATATGTCTAGAAATATCACATACAGACCAGGATATCATAAAAACATCATCAAAGAAAAATAATAACCCAAACAAAATAAGAATAATCATCATGCTGTCTTCATGTCCAACTACTGAGGTGGTGGCGGCTGATCTGGCCCACGAAAGAAATCAGGAATATCCATGTGCATGTTCCTCATCATGTACCTCAGAGCCTCTTCGTTCCGCTGCTGGTTCTTTTCCATGATATTTCTCATCTCACCAAAATCTGCATGCAATTGATCATGCAACTGACCAAACCTGTAATCCATAGAATCATACAAACTGTTCAAAGTAAGTGGCTCTGGGGCGGGCTCCCTACGTGCATACTGCTGCCCCGGCAGCTCTCCCTATGTAGTGGTCTCTGTACACGAGGAGGCAAACCCATATGCATCGCCTCGGCTGCATCAGTACCCTCAGGGGGATGTACCTGTGGTCCCTCAATATCATCTTCCCACTGTGGCGGATCAGTGTATGTCCAAATACCCGCCTTCCTCAGCTCTCGAGCACCAAAAGGTACAGTATCAGGACCCCTAATCATCAATTCTCGATCATACCTGTCAAACACACCCAGACTCTCAGCAATCCGAGTGATATAGGGTCCCATATCCAGTCCTGCCCTAGCACCACCACGCCTACCTCTAGCGAAGGACCATGCTAACAAACAAGCAAAATTTACTGTCCTACCTTCCACCATACACATCATGCAAAACAGATCTCTCCAAGTCACCTTATCCTCTCCAGACTTTCTCGCAATGATGGTGCAACTCAAAATCTTAAAAATGTACCTCAAAATTTTATCTTTGATATCTGTACCCACCATGGCGTTAGAAAATGAGGTAGACGATATGGTGGACCAGAAACGTGCAAGGTCGAACTCGGTCAAACAACATTCTTTACCCTCAGATTCCTTGAAAGCACCTCGCAAACCAGTAATAAATTCTGGGGTAGTTATCTCCTCTACTGTATAGAACCCAGTATGAACCGCAAACTGTGGAATAGACATCTCGTGTGTATGTCTACCCAAAGCAAAAGACACTGCATCGGGTTCATCAAAGCTACCCTCCTTCCAATGAAAGGTGGATAAAAACTCAACCGTAGGCTCTGCATACTGTGGTCCATCACACTTCAATACCTCCCTCCATTTTCCACTAACCCATCTCTCAATTTTTCAAACTTACCCATTTGCCTCAACACATCCCAATTCATATTCCTATGTTGCATCAAACTAGTTCTAACGAACTTAGCAGCTTTATTTCTCTCATCAGTCCCCAGTTTAAACTGTAGCAATGTATGTGCCCCCAAAACAGTGGTGTGGGTGACCGGTATTACCTCTCGTTCCTCATACAAATCTTTCTCTTTTTTTCTTGCCATTGATGATGTTCCTGATCAGCTGGGTCACCACGGGTTCTTGGCTTTGTTCCCCTTCTCTTCTTTGATGGTCCTGCCTCCGACATGCCTGAACTGAAGATGTGATTGAAATTGAAAGTGAAAATTGAAGCTCTTGAACACAAAAACTGAACCAAGTGTGGCGAGGGTGATGGTGGAGGATGGGGGCTGCTGTGGTGGCCGAAGGTGATGGTGGAGGATGGGGGCTGCTGTGGTGGCCGAAGGTGATGGTGGAGGATGAGGTTGATGGTGGAGGGGTGGTAGGTGGTCGGGGGAAAGAGGGGGTGGTCGAGGGTGGTGGTGGGTGGTCGGGGAATGAGGGTGTGGCCGAGGGTGGTGGAAGGTGGTTGGGGAATGAGGGTGATGGTGGAGGATGGAGGTGGAGGTGGAGGTTTAGTGGTGTTTGAAAATTAGGTCAGAAATGGGAAGAAAGGGGATAAAACCCCGTCTGTGGGTTCGTCGCGTCGCGCGACGATGAAAGACAAAATCCCTCGCGCAGCGCGAGGGACTTTTTTTTTTTTTTTTTTTTTATTTTCTAAAATTTTATAGGTTTTTCACCCAAATCTCAAACACCAATGTTAAGCCAAAATTTACCATTTTCTTTCAGGTTTTCCACTTCCATTCGGTTATGAGTTCCTGCAAAATGACTCAAACACACAACAAAACAAAACAAAACAAAGAAACACACCTAAAAATAAACTAAAAAAATAAAAATTGCAAAGCAAGGAACAAGAAAATACAAACTCTATACTCGAGTGTTATCCCGAGTTCCATCAATCAAGCAATTACTCCTTTGGAACCCCGAGGAGTTCCACATCTTCCTCGGTTTTCTTCTCAACTGGACCTCCTATGTAGAACTTCAACCTGTGACCATTAACCTTCCAAGAGAAACCTGTATCATCCTGTATCTCAATAGTACCATAAGGAAACACCTCTTTCACTGTAAATGGTCCACTCCACCTAGACTTAAGCTTACCCGGAAATAGTTTCAAACGTGAATTATAAAGCAAAACTTTATCCCCACACTCAAAGTCCTTACCGCCCTTCAACTTCCTATCATGCAAAGCCTTAGTACGCTCCTTATAACTCAATGATCTATCATAGGCCTCTTCCCTAAGCTCATCTAACTCATGTAACTGGAGAAATCGGTTCCTACCCGCCTTAGACAAATCAAGATTGACCGTCTTCAACGCCCAATAAGCTCTATGCTCTAACTCAACCGGTAAATGACACGCTTTTCCATAGATCATCCTAAAGGGAGTGGTTCCTATAGGTGTCTTAAATGCGGTTCTAAAGGCCCAAAGCGCATCATCTAACTTATCGGACCAATCCTTACGGTTTGCTCCTACAGTTTTCTCTAGTATCCTCTTGATGCCCCTGTTTGCATTCTCTACTTGACCACTAGTTTGGGGGTGATAGGCTGTGGATAACCTATGTGTGACCCCATACCGTGCAAGTGTCTTCTCCAATTTAGCATTACAGAAATGTGTCCCCCTATCACTAATCAACGCCTTAGGAGTACCAAACCTAACAAACAACTTCCTAAGGAACTGAACCACTACACGACCGTCATTAGTGGGTAGAGCTTGAGCCTCCACCCACTTGGAAACATAATCAATGGCCACAAGAATGTAACGGTTCTTCTGAGACACGGGAAAGGTCCCATGAAGTCGATACCCCAGACATCAAACACTTCTACTATCTGAATCGGGTTCTGGGGCATCTCATTACGAGATGAAATATTACCGGACCTCTGACACGCATCACAACTACTCACAAACTCGAGAGCATCCTTAAACAAAGTCGGCCAATAGAAACCAGAATCTAAGACCTTCCTCGCAGTGTAACCCGAACCAAGATGACCACCTGCTAAACCCTGATGACAGTGCTTAAGGATCTCTAATCCTTCCTCTCGACTCACACATCTCCTAATCACATTATCAACTCCTATACGAAAAAGGAATGGCTCATCCCAAATATACCGTTTGGCATCTGTAAAGAACTTCCTCTTCTGTTGGCGTGTCATGCCCTTAATTACAGTTCCATCTGCCAGGAAGTTTGCCAAATCAGTAAACCACGGGAAGCCTTGCTGCTCGGCTTTCACAAAACTCAAAGACTCGTGAGGGAATCTATCTCCTATCACCTCCTCACGCAACTCCTCTCTATTCGGATCCTCCAACCTAGATAGGTGATCCGCTGCAACATTCTCCGCCCCCTTCTTATCCTTGATCTCGATGTCGAACTCAGATAGCAAAAGGACCCACCGTATCAGACGAGGTTTGGCATCTTTCTTCGCGAAAAGGAATCGCAATGCCGCATGATCAGTGTAAACGATGGTCTTCGAAAGCACGAGATAGGAACGGAATTTATCAAATGCAAAGACAACTGCTAGAAGTTCCTTCTCAGTGGTGGTGTAATTCTCTTGAGCTTCATTGAGTGTCTTGCTCGCATAATAGATCGGATGGAAGTGCTTGTCCTTCCTCTGTCCTAAGACCGCCCCGACTGCGTAATCACTCGCATCACACATGAGCTCGAAGGGTAAGCTCCAGTCGGGGGCCACTAGGATAGGAGAATTGGTCAGTTGCTCCTTCAAAAACTCAAAAGCCTTAAGACATTCCTTGTCAAAGACAAACGGAACATCTTTCTCAAGAAGACGGGTCATAGGACGGGTGATCTTAGAAAAATCTCTAATGAACCTACGATAGAAACCCGCATGACCTAAGAAACTACGAATGGATTTCACGTTAGTCGGTGGGGGAAGCCTAGAAATAGTATCTATCTTAGCTCGATCAACCTCTATACCCTCACGCGAAATCTTGTGACCTAGAACGATGCCTTCTGTCACCATGAAGTGACACTTCTCCCAATTAAGCATGAGATTTGTCTCAATACACCTCTGTAACATCCTCCCGAGGTTCTCGAGACACGAATCAAATGAAGCACCATAAACAGAGAAGTCGTCCATAAACACCTCCATGGACTTCTGAAGCATGTCCTGAAAGATGGCTACCATGCACCTCTGAAAAGTAGCTGGAGCGTTACATAACCCAAATGGCATACGGCGGTATGCAAAAGTCCCGTCGGGGCATGTAAAGGTGGTTTTCTGCTGGTCCTCGGGTGCGATAGGAATCTGGAAGTAACCAGAGAAACCATCGAGAAAACAGTAGAACTGCTGACCCGACAAACGCTCCAACATCTGATCAATGAAAGGAAGAGGGAAATGGTCTTTCTTGGTAGCATCATTCAGCCTCCTGTAGTCGATGCAGACTCTCCAACCAGTCACTGTACGGGAAGGGATTAACTCATTTTTCTCATTCACCACCACTGTCATCCCTCCCTTCTTAGGGACTACCTGCACCGGGCTAACCCAATCGGAATATGGAATCGGATAGATAACTGCAGCTTCAAGGAGCTTCTCCACCTCCTTCTTAACAACCTCCTGCATCTTCGGGTTTAACCGTCTCTGAGGCTGAACTACAGGCTTGTACTCATCTTCCATGAGTATCTTATGCGTACAAAATGAAGGGTGGATACCCTTAATATCACTAAGTCGCCACGCAATAGCCTCTCTATGTGCCTTGAGCACATCTATCAACCTCTCCTTCTCAACATCCGTCAAATGGGAAGAGATAATGACGGGAAATGATTTCTCACCACCCAAGAAAGCATACTCTAAGTGAGAGGGGAGCTCCTTGAGCTCAAGGGTCGTGGTTCTTCAACCGAGGGATTCTCTCTCTCCTCCTCGGGAACATCAACAGCAGCGAGCGACTCAGAATACTCAACTGGCTCGCTTTCTGGGAAGACCTCATCCTCAACTACCGGGTCCTCCTCATCTAACTCGTGTGAAGGCAGCAGGTCTGCTCCACAAATGTACTCAAGACATCGATCCATTTGAGTGAAAAATGAATCAATGAAGTAAACAGAATCGTCTTGAGCACCCGAGTTCTTCATCGCCTTTATGACATCAAAGGTGACAGCCTCATCCCCTACACGAAGTGTAATCTGACCGTCATAAACATCGATCAATGCCTTCGCGGTTCTCAAAAAGGGGCGTCCCAAAATGAGTGGGACCTGATCGTCAGCCTCCATATCCAGAATAACGAAATCCACGGGGAACACGAACTTATCAACCTTCACCAACAGATTCTCCACAATGCCCCGTGGATATTTAACAGATCGATCTGCCAAAGAGATACTCATGCGCGTGGAGTCGGATCTCCAAGGTCTAGCTTCTGATAGAGAGAATATGGCATCAAGTTGATGCTAGCCCCAAGATCAGCCAACGCGTGGTTCACAGTAGAACTACCAAACAAACACGGGATAGTGAATATACCCGGATCTGCTAATTTCTCCGGTAGCTTACTTTGAACCACCGCAGAGCAATGTGCACTAAGAGAGACAGAAGATAGGTCCTCCAGTTTCTTCTTATTAGTAAGAAGATCCTTAAGAAATTTAGCATACTTAGGCATATACTGGAGGGCCTCGATAAACGGAAGATTGACCTTAAGTTGCTTAAACAGCTCTAAGAAATGCCCATAATCCTTAGCATATTTTTGATGCTTCAGACGCTCAGGATACGGGACTCGAGTCAAATCTACCTCGTGAATCTTCTTCTCAACCGACTCTTTCTTCTTCTCAACAGACTCTTCGTTCGACGCGGTACTTGCTGGGATTACCCTCTTTGCGTCCCCCCGGGAGTCTCCATCTCAATCTCTTCATCCATCACTTCTTCATCTTCAGGTGGTGTCACTTCCTTCTCTCCTCCTCTGCCACTACGAGTAGTCACGGCCTTTGCATGTGCATTCGGGTGTGTGTAAGTGTTAGCGGGGAGAGGACCTATCGGGTTCTGATCTAACTTCTTAGAAACCTCACCTACGACACGCTGCAAATCTAAGAAAGCGGATTGCTGATTCTTAAGAAGAATATCATGCTCATCCAGACGCTTCTGTGTAACCTGATCTCGAGTAACCAACTGGTTCAGCATCTGTGACTGGTTCATCAACAAATCCTCTATCTTCTTCATTCCATCCCCACTACTACCTGAACTACTACCTATATCACCTCCAGCAGGCTGAGTGTGCTGCCTCTGCTGAAACCCCGGTGGATTTCCTCCTGATCTCCAACCGAAGTTAGGGTGTCCTCTCCACCCGTATGCACCACCAACTCCTCTTCCCTGGCCACTAATAAAATCTACCTGCTCCTGTGCCACCAACGGGCAGTCTATGGTGTCATGTCCTCCTCTGCACATCTCACATTTGTTCACACTCATCTGCAGATTTTTGATATCTTTTCTGAGAGCCTCAAGAGCAGCTGCCATGCTAGTATCAGTAGTGACCTGATGAACACCCCTCGAGGTCACGGGGGCTCTAGCCTCAGGAATGGAATTCCTGGAATGTGGACTTTGCTGCCCAGCAAGTGCAAAGCTCTCAAACATCTCCTCACACTCTTCTGCAGTCTTCTTCTCCATGATGTGACCTCCCGCTGCAGTGTTGAACATTTGTTGAGTGGAATAAGTGAGACCATTATAGAACTTCTCAATGAGTGCCCAATCAGTTAAACGTGCTGGGGGCAACGGCTGCGCAGGTTGGTGAATCTCTCCCATGCCATGTGATAGGGCTCATCAGGATCCATTTTGAAAGAGTGAATTTGTTCCCTAAGTCTGGCAGCTCTGGAAGGAGGATAATATTTCTTGAGAAACTTATCCTTCAGATCCTCCCATGTAGTGATGGAATCCTGGGGTTGAGTCTCGAGCCAAGTGTTAGCTCGAGCCTGCAGAGTAAAAGGAAAGAGACGAAGGTAGATTGCCTCCTTCGTTGCACCATGGATATTAAACGTATCGCAGATACGAATAAAACGTGACACGTGTCCTGGTGCATCCTCATCAGCCAGTCCATGGAACTGGGTGGCGTTAGTGATGGTGGACATCACATAAGAAGGAATTTGCCAATTGTTGGCAGCATCAACATTAGGACAGGTGATAGCAGACCTACCACCTGTGATGCCATCACTAGCTCGCTGATGGACAGTGCGCCTAGGAGGAGGGGGATTGTCACCCATTGCAGTTGAATCAGAAAAAGAAATCGGACGTACCTTACTGTGTAGAATGGCTACCAAACGCTCACGAAGTGCGATGTACCTCTCGTGATACTCCCTCTCAGGTTCAGAAAATCCAGAAAACTCAGGTGGTCCTTTTGACCTAGTGTGTGGCATGCACTGAAAGAAAGAATGGAAAGATTTAGAAAGATGAACTAAAAGAAATGGACTAAAGACTATTAAAAGAAAAAGAAATTAAAACTATTGTTTATCCTAAAGGAAACTAGACTCGCTATTGCCAAGTGTCCCCGGCAACGGCGCCAAAAACTTGATGTGCTTAACGGTCTATAAAAATAAACTAAATTAACTAACCTAGACTTAAACGAGACACTCAAATTTTACCCTAAACGACCTAGACCTAGAACACAAAATAGGCAAGTGTACCTATCGCGTGTAGAACAGATTAAGGAAGAACGGGAATCGAACCCACGAGACACTAGAAATAGAAAAACCTAGATTCAACTAAAGGAATAACAATTAATTATAAGATGGGGGGGTTTTCAATTAGCAACTAAAGACTAAAATTAATAATTAAAAGAAATGAACTAAGAAGTGCAGAAATGAACACAAAGATGACTGATTTAAAGGTACTGATAATTGAATGAACACTATCTAGATAGAATCGATGTATTTTGCATAAATCACTCGCATCACACATGAGCTCGAAGGGTAAGCTCCAGTCGGGGGCCACTAGGATAGGAGAATTGGTCAGTTGCTCCTTCAAAAACTCAAAAGCCTTAAGACATTCCTTGTCAAAGACAAACGGAACATCTTTCTCAAGAAGACGGGTCATAGGACGGGTGATCTTAGAAAAATCTCTAATGAACCTACGATAGAAACCCGCATGACCTAAGAAACTACGAATGGATTTCACGTTAGTCGGTGGGGGAAGCCTAGAAATAGTATCTATCTTAGCTCGATCAACCTCTATACCCTCACGCGAAATCTTGTGACCTAGAACGATGCCTTCTGTCACCATGAAGTGACACTTCTCCCAATTAAGCATGAGATTTGTCTCAATACACCTCTGTAACATCCTCCCGAGGTTCTCGAGACACGAATCAAATGAAGCACCATAAACAGAGAAGTCGTCCATAAACACCTCCATGGACTTCTGAAGCATGTCCTGAAAGATGGCTACCATGCACCTCTGAAAAGTAGCTGGAGCGTTACATAACCCAAATGGCATACGGCGGTATGCAAAAGTCCCGTCGGGGCATGTAAAGGTGGTTTTCTGCTGGTCCTCGGGTGCGATAGGAATCTGGAAGTAACCAGAGAAACCATCGAGAAAACAGTAGAACTGCTGACCCGACAAACGCTCCAACATCTGATCAATGAAAGGAAGAGGGAAATGGTCTTTCTTGGTAGCATCATTCAGCCTCCTGTAGTCGATGCAGACTCTCCAACCAGTCACTGTACGGGAAGGGATTAACTCATTTTTCTCATTCACCACCACTGTCATCCCTCCCTTCTTAGGGACTACCTGCACCGGGCTAACCCAATCGGAATATGGAATCGGATAGATAACTGCAGCTTCAAGGAGCTTCTCCACCTCCTTCTTAACAACCTCCTGCATCTTCGGGTTTAACCGTCTCTGAGGCTGAACTACAGGCTTGTACTCATCTTCCATGAGTATCTTATGCGTACAAAATGAAGGGTGGATACCCTTAATATCACTAAGTCGCCACGCAATAGCCTCTCTATGTGCCTTGAGCACATCTATCAACCTCTCCTTCTCAACATCCGTCAAATGGGAAGAGATAATGACGGGAAATGATTTCTCACCACCAAGAAAGCATACTCTAAGTGAGAGGGGAGCTCCTTGAGCTCAAGGGGTCGTGGTTCTTCAACCGAGGGATTCTCTCTCTCCTCCTCGGGAACATCAACAGCAGCGAGCGACTCAGAATACTCAACTGGCTCGCTTTCTGGGAAGACCTCATCCTCAACTACCGGGTCCTCCTCATCTAACTCGTGTGAAGGCAGCAGGTCTGCTCCACAAATGTACTCAAGACATCGATCCATTTGAGTGAAAAATGAATCAATGAAGTAAACAGAATCGTCTTGAGCACCCGAGTTCTTCATCGCCTTTATGACATCAAAGGTGACAGCCTCATCCCCTACACGAAGTGTAATCTGACCGTCATAAACATCGATCAATGCCTTCGCGGTTCTCAAAAAGGGGCGTCCCAAAATGAGTGGGACCTGATCGTCAGCCTCCATATCCAGAATAACGAAATCCACGGGGAACACGAACTTATCAACCTTCACCAACAGATTCTCCACAATGCCCCGTGGATATTTAACAGATCGATCTGCCAAGAGATACTCATGCGCGTTGGAGTCGGATCTCCAAGGTCTAGCTTCTGATAGAGAGAATATGGCATCAAGTTGATGCTAGCCCCAAGATCAGCCAACGCGTGGTTCACAGTAGAACTACCAAACAAACACGGGATAGTGAATATACCCGATCTGCTAATTTCTCTCGGTAGCTTACTTTGAACCACCGCAGAGCAATGTGCACTAAGAGAGACAGAAGATAGGTCCTCCAGTTTCTTCTTATTAGTAAGAAGATCCTTAAGAAATTTAGCATACTTAGGCATATACTGGAGGGCCTCGATAAACGGAAGATTGACCTTAAGTTGCTTAAACAGCTCTAAGAAATGCCCATAATCCTTAGCATATTTTTGATGCTTCAGACGCTCAGGATACGGGACTCGAGTCAAATCTACCTCGTGAATCTTCTTCTCAACCGACTCTTTCTTCTTCTCAACAGACTCTTCGTTCGACGCGGTACTTGCTGGGATTACCCTCTTTTGCGTCCCCCCGGGAGTCTCCATCTCAATCTCTTCATCCATCACTTCTTCATCTTCAGGTGGTGTCACTTCCTTCTCTCCTCCTCTGCCACTACGAGTAGTCACGGCCTTGCATGTGCATTCGGGTGTGTGTAAGTGTTAGCGGGGAGAGGACCTATCGGGTTCTGATCTAACTTCTTAGAAACCTCACCTACGACACGCTGCAAATCTAAGAAAGCGGATTGCTGATTCTTAAGAAGAATATCATGCTCATCCAGACGCTTCTGTGTAACCTGATCTCGAGTAACCAACTGGTTCAGCATCTGTGACTGGTTCATCAACAAATCCTCTATCTTCTTCATTCCATCCCCACTACTACCTGAACTACTACCTATATCACCTCCAGCAGGCTGAGTGTGCTGCCTCTGCTGAAACCCCGGTGGATTTCCTCCTGATCTCCAACCGAAGTTAGGGTGTCCTCTCCACCCGTATGCACCACCAACTCCTCTTCCCTGGCCACTAATAAAATCTACCTGCTCCTGTGCCACCAACGGGCAGTCTATGGTGTCATGTCCTCCTCTGCACATCTCACATTTGTTCACACTCATCTGCAGATTTTTGATATCTTTTCTGAGAGCCTCAAGAGCAGCTGCCATGCTAGTATCAGTAGTGACCTGATGAACACCCCTCGAGGTCACGGGGGCTCTAGCCTCAGGAATGGAATTCCTGGAATGTGGACTTTGCTGCCCAGCAAGTGCAAGCTCTCAAACATCTCCTCACACTCTTCTGCAGTCTTCTTCTCCATGATGTGACCTCCCGCTGCAGTGTTGAACATTTGTTGAGTGGAATAAGTGAGACCATTATAGAACTTCTCAATGAGTGCCCAATCAGTTAAACCGTGCTGGGGGCAACGGCTGCGCAGGTTGGTGAATCTCTCCCATGCCATGTGATAGGGCTCATCAGGATCCATTTGAAAGAGTGAATTTGTTCCCTAAGTCTGGCAGCTCTGGAAGGAGGATAATATTTCTTGAGAAACTTATCCTTCAGATCCTCCCATGTAGTGATGGAATCCTGGGGTTGAGTCTCGAGCCAAGTGTTAGCTCGAGCCTGCAGAGTAAAAGGAAGAGACGAAGGTAGATTGCCTCCTTCGTTGCACCATGGATATTAAACGTATCGCAGATACGAATAAAACGTGACACGTGTCCTGGTGCATCCTCATCAGCCAGTCCATGGAACTGGGTGGCGTTAGTGATGGTGGACATCACATAAGAAGGAATTGCCAATGTTGGCAGCATCAACATTAGGACAGGTGATAGCAGACCTACCACCTGTGATGCCATCACTAGCTCGCTGATGGACAGTGCGCTAGGAGGAGGGGGATTGTCACCCATTGCAGTTGAATCAGAAAAAGAAATCGGACGTACCTTACTGTGTAGAATGGCTACCAAACGCTCACGAAGTGCGATGTACCTCTCGTGATACTCCCTCTCAGGTTCAGAAAATCCAGAAAACTCAGGTGGTCCTTTTGACCTAGTGTGTGGCATGCACTGAAAGAAAGAATGGAAAGATTTAGAACGATGAACTAAAAGAAATGGACTAAAGACTATTAAAAAGAAAAAGAAATTAAAACTATTGTTTATCCTAAAGGAAACTAGACTCGCTATTGCCAAGTGTCCCCGGCAACGGCGCCAAAAACTTGATGTGCTTAAACGGTCTATAAAAATAAACAAATTAACTAACCTAGACTTAAACGAGACACTCAATTTTACCCTAAACGACCTAGACTAGAACACAAAATAGGCAAGTGTACCTATCGCGTGTAGAACAGATTAAGGAAGAACGGGAATCGAACCCACGAGACACTAGAAATAGAAAAACCTAGATTCAACTAAAGGAATAACAATTAATTATAAGATTGGGGGGGTTTTCAATTAGCAACTAAAGACTAAAATTAATAATTAAAAGAAATGAACTAAGAAGTGCAGAAATGAACACAAGATGACTGATTTAAAGGTACTGATTATTGAATGAACACTATCTAGATAGAATCCTAGTGAGATGCATGAATGTACGAATGGTTCAGAATTATGAATGGGTTGGTTTTCTAAAGATACATATCCTAAGGAAGACTTAGTGGATCCCAGACCATTCACACGGGTGTGACCAAAATGACCCCTAAAGACATGTGTTATGCTTACCACGGCTAAGTTTTCCTTCCAGTTAACTAAGCGATATTAAAGTACCAGATAGGTGTTGGACAAACTAGTCTAACATACCACAAACATTTAGCATGCAAGAGGTGACTTGATTATGGTCTAATTAAACATGATTAACAAGATTATCAAATTACCAGATTGAACTGCTTAACAGTTATCATTAACCTAGAATCTAATAACCAAGATCAATCAACTAACCTTTATCTTCCAATTTCCAGTTAGATACACATTGATTTCTTATCCAAGTACACATGCAATCCTAAGACTTTACTACGTCTAGCAAAATCCCTAGTAAACCACAAACACCAAGTCATGTGCTAGATATGATAACCACAATTGAAAGACATTCATAGGCTAATCATATAGGATAAACATGCATTCAAGAACAGATCAATACATAATACTCATTCAATTCAACCAAAATCAAGTCTTTTACAATAATATCAACCATTCATCATTCAACCATTCAAACATCCACAATCATCAACTAATCATCATTCTAGATAGTGTATAAAGACTTAGCTACTCATAATCAGATCAAAACAGTGACAAAACTCAGATTCAATCAAGTTATACATCATGTTCAATAATCAAACAATAACGACAGAGATTAAAACCCGAAATCAAGAACGTTGATGATCCTAGCTTCAATTCTTTGCTCCAATGACTCCAATATGCTCAAATCGCCTCTCTCCTTCGTCTTCAGCCGCTCTCAGTTGTTATTTCGTAATTAGGGTTCAAAAACGACTTAAACAACACTTAAACATTTTTTCACGTCTGAGGGGCCCTCGCGTCGCGCGAGGGAAAACCAATTTACCCGTCGCGCAGCGCGAGGGGTTAATTTCTTGAAATCTGACGCGGGTGGCATTTTTGTAAATAACTGAACTTCTGAAGTCCCTCGCGCTGCGCGACAGAAAACCCAATACCCCGTCGCGCGACGCGAGAGGGGGGTTTTTTTTTCCAAAATGTTTTTCTTCTTTTCTGTTGACTCGTCTGTCGCCCGCAACGCACCCGGAACCATAGTTTTCTTCAATTAAGCATATTTCCACCTTTTTTACTCAAAACCTACACAAAACACGAAATACTAATAACAAACTAAAAATGAGACGAAATCTAAGCTAACGACTCGAAAAAACGAATAAATGTGCATAGAAAATCGATGTATTTTGCAATACATCAAAGGCCAAAGAACTATCATGTTGCATTAAGAGACAATGGATGGGTTGAAGCAATGCAGCTTGAGCTTCTTCAGTTCAAAAAGCAGCAAGTGTGGGAGCTTGTTCCTTTACCCCCAGGTAATGTGCAATAGGCACTAAATGGGTGTTTAGAAATAAACTGATGAAAAGGCCAAATTGTTAAGAACAAGGCAAATTGGTTGTACAGGGGTTTGCACAAGAAGAAGGTATTGATTATGATGAAACCTTTGCCCCTGTAGCCAGACTGGAGGCAATTAGATTGTTCTTAGCTTATGCTGCTTTTCATAATTTTGAAGTTTTTCAAATGGATGTCAAAAGTGCATTTTTATATGGTAAAATAAAATAAGAAGTTATGTGTGTTAACCACCATGTTTGAGGATAATAAACATCAGATTGGGTGTATAAGCTTGACAAGGCTCTATATGGGTTGAAACAAGCTCCTAGAGCCTGGTATGAAACATTGTCTACTAACTTTCTTCTTCAAAATAATTTCACTAGAGGCTCCATAGATAAACTTTATTCATTAAGAAAGTAGGGCAGCATAAGCTACTTGTTCAAATTTATGTTGATGATATTATTTTTGCATCCTCTGATCCACAGTTGTGTGATGAATTTACAAAGTTAATGCAAAAGAAGTTTGAAATGAGTGCCATGGGAGAATTACAGTTCTTTCTGGGTTTGCAAATCAAACAAAGGACTGATGGAACCTTCATTCATCAGTCCAAATATACAAAAGAACTTTTGAATAAGTTTGATTTACAAAACTGTAAGCCCTGTTCTACTCCCATGAGCAGCACCACACAACTAGATGTTGATCAGAAAGGTAAAGCGGTTGATGAAACCCTTTACAGATATATGATTGGGTCCTTGATGTACCTTACAGCTTCTAGACCAAACATTATGTTTGCAACATGTGTCTGTTCTAGATTTCCGGCTGCACCTAAAGAATCCCATATGATTGCAGTCAAAAGGATCTTTAGATACTTGCAAGGTACTCAATCTCTAGGACTTTGGTATTCTACTGGGCATTCTTGTAAATTAGTTGCTTTCTCAGATAGTGACTATGCAGGGTGCAAAGTCACCAGAAAATCAACTTCTGGTGGATGCCAATCTAGGCAATTGTTTAGTTCTCTTGGCAGAGTAAGAAACAAACTTCAATTGCTACATCAACTACTGAAGCAGAGTACATTGCTGCTGCAAGTTGTACATCCCAGGTACTCTGGCTTCAGAATCAATTATTAGATTATGGCATTACAGAGACTAAGACACCATTACTCATGGATAGTGCTTCAGCTCTTTGTATTATTAAGAATCCAGTCCAGCATTCTAGGACCAAACATATTGAGATCAGACATCATTTTATTAGGGATAGTTATGAAAAAGGTCTGATTGACCCAAAGTTTGTTCCTAGTGCTGATGAGCTTGCAGATATCTTTACTAAGCCTTTAGACAGTGCAATTTTCAAAATCTGGTGCTAAGGCTTGGTATGCTGCAGCTGGAATAATTGACTAATACTGATGCTCTCAGGTCACAAGTACTGATGAGCATTAGTATACAAAAGTCAAAAATAAGTACTGATGAGTTATTTTGTCTTCAGTATTTTCATATCTACTGATGTGTTATAACTACTGAAGGCTAAAATACTTTAAAGTACTGAAGTACATTATTTGTTGAAAAGAACTGATGAGTTACAACTACTGATGTGGTTATAATACTGATGTCTATTTCTAACAAATAAGTACTGAAGAACAAATTGTCCACAAGTACTGATGTGTAATCTTACACATAAGTACTGAAGACAACATTTGTTCACAAGCTCTGAAGAAATTTTTTCATCAGACCTTCTGAACATCTGTTCACAAGAGCTGAAGAATAAATATTCACAAGAGCTAATGACCAATGAAACGTCTGAAAATCAGAGTCTGATGAGTAAGTGTTGAGGTCAGAATGAAACAACTGAATTGAAGACACAGCTGATGAGTAACTTTACTCTTCAGCTGATTCAAACAACTGATGTTTCATTTCAAAACTCTAAAGGACAAAACCATGTCTTCAGTAGTTTCAACTACTGATGACTAACACCAAGTCCTCAGACGTTTATAACAACTGAAGCCAAAACCATGTCTTCAGTAGTTTATAACTACTGATGACTAATACCAAGTCTTCAGTTGTTTACAACCTCTGAAGTTAAAACCATGTCATCAGTCGTTTAAAACAACTGATGACTAACACCAAAACCTTCAGTCGTTTTCTTTCAGCCGTTTCATACCATACCTATAAATACCTAACCCTAACTTCAGAGTTTTTCATTCTCTCATAAACCTAACGTTCAAAAACTCTGAAACCTCTCTCCTCACATTAATGGCGACCATACAGCTCAAACCAAGACACAACGTGTTGCCTACCTTACCAAATCACCCTTTTGGACCAAGTTTGATAATGCCATTGATCTAATGGTCCATTCTCCATACAAAACGGCTTTTCTTCTTAATCCAACCATTTATGCCGAATCCCTAAACCAGTTCTGGACGAACATCACTCTTACCACTGGGGAGAATGACACCGAGGTCTCCCTCCAGTCGTTCGTCAACAACCAAAAGGTGGTCATCACTTCGGCGATCATTCGCCAAACCCTAAATTTGAATGATGCCACCTTCATCACTGAGTATCCAAAGGGCACAACCGATCTATCTTTTGCCTACCATGGATACCAGGGTGACCTTAGTGCTTCTACCATCCTCAAGAAGCACTTCCATGATGCTGAACGATTGATCTTTCACATGGTCAATGTCTGTCTTGCCCCTAAAACTTCTTTATGGGATCAAATGTCATCCAGGTGGGAACAGGTATTGTATTCAATTCCTAGAGCAACAAAGTTAAATTTTTCTGAAATAATTTTTAGAACTTAAAGATATGGCTGTGAAACCTTTGGCTAACTGATGGATATTATATCCAAGGTGCATCATGGCCATCATTGAAAATCAGCTTCAAGCTGAGGGACTTGTTGGCCTTGGAGTCCCTGCTCTGGCAGTATTGCCTGAAGTATACTCCGGGCACAACTCAGACCAACACCTCAAACAGGCTGCCAAGCTGCTAAAACCCAAGCAGCGGGAACCCACAGTCTCCACCTCCAAATCCAAAGTCCCCACCAAGCCAAGAGCCAAAAAGCCCAAAAAGGCTACTCAGAGAGTTGAGTCCCCTGAGGATGCCCCTGTACTACAAAGGCAGGAAGTAGCTATTGGAATTAATCCCCTCTAGTAGTTACAAGACTCTACTAACCTCAACCGCTCAGGCATCCTCTCAACAGGATCCTGAAGCAACCACTTTCGCGGCAGCCACATCTCTGGAACCTATTTCACTTGAGAAGGTTACCATTGAAGAGCACCACTCTCCCAGGTGCAAACAGATTCACCCAAATCTCCCATGCAACCGCCCCAAAAAGTCCCACATTTATCATAGCAGAAGTGCTGACTCAGCTCAACACTTCACCTTCTCCCCAGGAACCTATCACAACTGGGAAAACCCCAACCAATGAGAGGGAGGAATCAAGTGTTGCTGAGAACCCCCAGCACAGGGATTACCATGTTCTATCTTCCAGTGTGGCAAAAGAGATAAGAACATCTGGTGAGGCTGCCACTCTTCCTGATTCAGCACATGAACAGGATGCAGCTGGTAACATCTCTAAGTCCTCACCAGAGGTAACTGCCGATGAAGGATCCTCTCCTGAGGCAGGAAGTCCCCAGTACAAGACAAAGGGGCATATGTGATTACTGAGCCACACTCAGCACATGTACATCCTGATCTAATCAGGAGGTCAGGTGATTCAGCTACAACTGATGATGACCTGAGCTTCTTCTATGATGTTTTAGCTCAAAATACCATTCTTGAGGATGAGGTGAGTAGACTCAAAGAGCTACTTGCCAAAATGATCAAGAATCAAGTCCATCTGCCACCATTAACCCACAGATGGCACTTTCTCCTGAAGGTCTCAAAACACAGAGCAACTCCCAAAATCTCAGCCACCAGCCCTGCTTCTAGCACTATTTCTCAGGGACAGAACCCCCCTGAGCAAATGGTTGCTATCTTTTGAAATTCCCTACCTCTCATCACACCCATCATCACTGACATAGTGAATAAAACCCTTGATGAGAGGCTTGCCTCAAACATACAAACCCTGGTGGATGATGCTGTGACTAAAAGGCTTTCTAACAGTCAAACCCCTGCAACCAATGCAACCAAACAGGGGAGACCCAGTCAGTGAAAGCAATCAAGAGGAAGAGAATGGAGGAAGAGAAAGAGAAAGAGAAAGAAGTAGAGAAGGAGGTAGAAATTAGAGGGAGATGGTAAAGGAGACTGAGAAAGAGAAGGAGAGTGAGAAGGGAAAATAAAAAAAAAAGTGACTGAAAGTGAAAAAGACTTTCATGTCACATATAAAAAGAAGAAGGGTGGAGAAAAGGAGAAGGAAAAGGAGCTAGCAGTCCTTGTCAAGGAAGCTGATGCCCAACACAGCAGGTCAATGGATAAAATCATTAATCAGCTGTTTAGACAAGGCTTTGACACTGCTGAGCTAGATAATGAGATAAGGAAGTTGGAGGTATAGGAGATTGAAAGCCGATGGTCTGGTCATAGTGAACAAGAAAAAGAGAGATTAGAAGCTATGGCCAGATTCATTTTGAAGTATTTGGGGAGATCAGTCCTGGAAGTCAAATCATGGTCCAGGGACAGCATCTTGGAAATAACCACCAAGATCTGTTCGTCTGAGGTATTCACCAAGGGGCTGATCATAGAAGCCCTAAGTGAAACTGGTGCTGGGAGCAGGACTGAACTAGCCAAGCACACCAAAGCCCCACTTACATCCAAATTGCTAGAACAACTGCCCAATCTCCTACACCAAAACAATCCACATCACAACCCACAAAACCAACTCCCTTACCACAAAACCAATAGCTGATGATGCACCCCAGAAGAGGAAGAGAAGGTGTTGAGGCTTGAAGAAGAAGAAGAAGATGATGAAGATGAGGACAGGCTGCCAATTTCAGCTGTCATTCTATTGCCGGAGGCCAAAAGTCACCCTTCAACAATTACTCCTGAGATCCAAAGGCAAATTGTTAAAGTGAAGCTAGAAGAAGAAGAGCTCACAAACAGCATGATGAGGAATTGTTGAGAAGAGTTGACAAAGCTTATGCTGCCACTTCATCAATCATAAATATGAAGAAACATGCTCAGAGATTATACACTCTCAGACAAACATTTCAATATCAAAAAGAGAGAGTGAGAATTTGGCCTGATCCCAGGGTGTCTCATAGGATTCATAAGAAAGATATTCCCACAGAGATACAAGGGCCAAGTAAAGAAGATCGTAGATGAAATGATCACACTGGCTATTGTAGTATCACCCTGGGAGATCCTAGATGACTTCAAGAAAGCCTATAAAGCTAATCAGCCCCCACAAATGATGCTGGAGAATAAAGTGGTCAAAAAGGGGTTAGTGTATAAGAGGCTTGAGGAAGTTAGGAAGAATGAGCTCCAGTTGTTTCTAGAGGGTAATCACCCTGATGAATTTGCATACAGAGCAATAACAACTGTGGAGCTCAAGAATGGGAAACAGGTCAAATACCTCTCTGAATACTATGGGCCTGAGTCACTTTTTGAGGGAGAAGCAGAAGAGCTCAACATGGAGAAACAAATAGTCTTCCTTGAGGCCTACACAAGAGAGTCTTACAGACTCATAGTTGGGAAGTAGGTTTCATGGAGGGGTAACAGCTCTGTGTCCAGTTCCCTAAGACAGAGTTCCTATCCATCCTTTGATAATCATAGTTTTTAAAACCTCTTCCCAGGCCTGTGCTGATCTGGGTCATTTCTGAGCTGATCCAGAAGAAAAAGACCAATCTTTATGCCAAATAAGTGGACATAAAATAAGCTTAAAGGTTTTGGCTGCATTGGTTCAGGGGAGGTTTTTGGACCAAAAGAACCAATGAGCCAGATCAGAAAAACCTTTAAGTCCCACAGACATCACAATAATTGCTAAAGACTTCATCAGCTGATGATGACAACAACTGAAGACTTCATCAGCTGAAGTATAAAGATTGAAGACATCAACTGATGTACAAAGTCTGAAGACATCAGCTGAAGTACAAGACTGAAGACAACAACTGAAGACATCAGCTGAAGACATCAGCTGATGATACAGCTGAAGTTCAAGTACTGAAGACTTTAGAGGTTGTCACAACAGCTGAAGAACTATTCTTCAGTTGTTGTGATGGTTTTTTTTTTAGTTGTTTCCTTTCAGTAGTTTCTTATCAGTAGTTTTCTTTTATGTTTCAGTACTTTGTAAAACGTCTGAAGAGCATGTTCTTCAGACGTTGTAGTTTCAGTAGTTTCTTTTCAGTAGTTGTAATAGTTTACACTTGTCTTTTGTAAGAAGATGTCAGTTGTTAGACATCTTCAGTAGTTTAGTCTACTTTCAGTAGTTTGTTATAATAACGGTTAGATGTCACTGTCAAGTGACATCAGCTGACGTCATCTTTCCTATAAAAGGAAAGATGACCTAATTGTAAAGGTGCCGAAGCGTGTGTTGAATGAAAATATACCTTTTGGCAGAATTTCTCTCTCTCTCTCTCTCTCTCTCTCTCTCTGTAATTATACTGTTTCATGATATATCTTGTGTGTTCTTGCTATAATTTGTTCTAATTCATATGCTATTCCGCTGCAAATCCAATCTAATTGATCAAACTAGATGCTTAGATCCTTTCAGGTCGTCATCATCATTGACGGGTTAAGGTCAGATAAACCCACCAATAGCCGATCGGCCAACGCGTCGATACCCACCACCACTAAATGAAGAAACAAAGCCGATAACACATATAAAGGCATAACACAAAACCCGACGCTTATTGAAATACCCAAAATACCACTGAGATACTGATCACACATGCATGCCACGACGGCATCTGGCGGCAGTGGGCGGCGCCATCCAAAAACCCTAAAAGGGTAACGGAGAGATTGTGAAGAGCCGACGGTACCCAGACATCCGGCCGAGGGGACCACCGCCTCCACCGCCACCAGCACCGCCTTGTTCTTTGCATTAAACCTCAGATCCATAGATCGTAAGCCCCATCGGACGACCTTCGACGACACACAACGGCGAGGGCACGACAAGGAGGCTGACCCTGGCACCGCCTACACCAACACACGCACCGACAACCACCGGCGTTTAAAGAGCACGGACGGCCGGTTGAAAACGAAACGACATCAACAGACGATCACTCACCGCCTCGGCAACCACCACCACCAAATGAAGTAAGGAAGCGGATATCACATAAAAAGGCACAACACGAAACCTGATGCACAATGAAATTCCAAAAATACCTCTGAGTTACTGTTTATCGAAGTGCATTTTTAATATATAGGACAATTACCGAAATGATTTTGTGTGAAAACATTAACCAAAACCTTAAAAATAAGATTATATTTCTTTCCGTGTAAAAAACAATAATGAAAAACAAACCCCATTCACTTGTGGGCCGATACCACCCTATAAAACACCAACTTGCCTGCAGCCTTTCACTCTCCACTCTTCACACCACTTTACATCCCCAACCCTCTCTCTCTTTTCAAATTCCGACCACCACCACCGTCGCCGGAGCTCCTCCTCCGCCGTCCGTACACCCAACCACCACCTCTGCAACCTCAACATATTATTCCCTTTATTCATAATCGATTCCCACCACCACCATCTCCGTCGCACGAGTATTCTTAAGGCTTTCATCTACAAAACATCTTTATTCCTCACAGGAATCTCCATCTTTTTCCACACTTTAATCTCTTTCAATATATCTTCAAGCACCCAATGCGAATCTGACTGATTACCACATGACTACACTACCAATGTCCGATTCCGTCAAGTTTACAGAGCACAAAACCCTCACCACAATCGTCAGTCAATCGCCGTCGCCGTCAGTCGCCGGCGGGGCTAGAGTCGTACGGATATCGGTGACTGACGCTTACGCCACCGACTCCTCCGGCGACGAGGGCGGTGGCGGTAATGGTACCCACCGGAAAAGAGTCAAGAAGTTTGTTAACGAGGTTGTTATTGAGAATCGTTTGGTGGGTGTTTTGAAGAAGGGGGATAGAACCAGCCGGAGGAAGAAGGTGGCCGGAAAAGCTAACGCCACCGCCACCGCCACCGCCACGTCCACGGCGGCGAAGATGAAGGGTGGTAATGGTAGAAAGTTCCGCGGCGTACGGCAGCGGCCGTGGGGGAAGTGGGCGGCGGAGATCAGAGATCCGATGAGACGTGTACGGCTCTGGTTGGGACCTACGACACCGCAGAAGAAGCTGCAATGGTGTACGACCATGCTGCTATACAGCTACGAGGGCCCCACGCTCTCACAAACTTCACCGTCCCACCACCGTCGCCGGAGAAGAAGAACAACCCCTCGCCGGAATCCTCCTGCTACAACTCCGGCGAAGGTAAAGCAACCTCACCCAAATCAGTCTTTCGGTTCTCTTCCTCTTCTACCGACGAGTCAACTGCCGAGTCGACTCACAACGACGCCGGAAAAGAAGCTTCTGAGGTCACCGGAGATGACGCCGCGGCATCGGAAAACTTCTCCAGCGACCCTTTCTCCACCATCTTCTCCACCTCCGACTTGTTTGATTTTCCGGATCTTGTACCGACTTTTTCGACCCGACAGGCTTGTCGGGTCTGACGTTTCAAAGCTCCGACCCGTCGACATGTTCATCGATTCCGGCACCGATGTCGGATTATCATCTTTTCCGGTGGATGATTACTTCAATGAGTTTGGGGATATATTCGGGTCGGATCCTCTCGTTTCGCTTTGAACCCGGATCCGGGAACGTTTAGGATTTTTGTACGAAATTAGGGAGTTATTTGTTTATTTTTGTCATACGGATGAATATATATTATATAAATATGTAGGTGCACTCCGTTACCGTTAAAGTAACGGACGAGTGGTTAAGGTGTTTCGATGTTAGTGTTGCCGTTAAGATAAGGCACGTGATAGTGCACGTGAGTGGGAAAAATGTTTATGGTACTTTGAATTAGGTGAAGGAATGAATGCTACGTGGTTTGATCATGCATTTTCTGATTTCCACCCTTTTTTTGTAATCGTATTGAATGCTTGTGTGTTTGTGTACAACTCTTGATGCGTAGTGTACACACTGTTTTTATTTAGTTATTTCTGTTTATAAAAATGAATAACGTCGGTGGTTTGTGGTCATAATTCGACATAAAAAGGTGACACAACATCCTAGTTTAGAATCAGGTGGTTTCGATATAAAACATTGAAATAAGTGATATGTTCTAAAAGATTATCACGTCGAATGAAAATAATTTTTTATGATGTCATGAGTATATTAATATCAACAAGATTAATTATGAGGTATGTTATAGATACATCATATTTATTTTCATTCTCTCTATCTCTCTTTATACATACATATATAGATATATTGAGAGAGATAAAGACAACAGAGTGTCTAAATAACAAAGAAGAGTGCTTGTACAACACAACCCGTAATTATTGTTCCACAAAAATGGAATTTTACCTTTTTAATACGTCATTGTTAAGTGAGGATACTAATTTTTGATGAATCATAATCCGAATTTAGTAATTTGTTAATTATAATTCTCTTTATCAAGACATTAGAGAAGATGTAAGTATCTTCTCTATATAGTTTTTTCACTTGAAAATTTACAAATCTTGAAATGTAAACAAAATTTATTTTAACATTTAGAGGATGGGGCCATGGGGGCATGATAGTAAGCATTCCAGTCTCTTGTTAGTAGATGTTTTGGTTTGAGTTCACTTATCAATGGTTCTACCTTTAACCATATTCAGGTTACTTGCGGCCCAACGAACACAATCTGTGTTAACATGATTTTATTGTTAGTAGGGTGGATGTTAAAAGTTTATCGATAGCTGGTTCTTATGATTTTTTAGCAAATTTGATTTGCTAATTCAAATTATGACCTATTGTTCCATAATAATTTAAACTATCAGTTTGTCCAATAATAATCCTAATTTTCATTTTTGTTGTCAAGTGCAATGCTAGTAGTATAATTATTATCGATTTACACTTGATTTTCACAAATTTATCACCCCCTGCGTTGTATGTTTCCCATTTCATTGATAATCTTTATAGTGAGGAAAATCAAATGAACATTAAGTATAATCAATGAATAGATTATGCTAGTATTATTGCTCTCGATAACAAAAATAAAATTTAGGGTTATGTTGGTCAAATTGGTAGTCCACAATAAGTCATAGTTTGGATTAATTACATCCACTTTACCTTAAAACATTAAGATATTAGTGCATGTTTGAAGTGATGGTATAAGAATATGAACGATTTTGAATATGATTGATGTTTTGAAATATAATGCCAAAAACGGAAAGAACAGATGTTTTTTAGAAGCCAAGATTCGACTTTTAGGAAGCATGAGGATGTGAGATATGGTGGTATGTTTCTTCATGTTAATGAAAGATATTATTGATGAGGTGTTGGGTTCTTGGAAAACGTTGAATAAAAAATCTAGCTAGTGTTGTAGGCATGAGGTCTCTTCACTTGACACCTGCCCCAATCTTAAATTCGTTGCTTCAAACTATTCTCTTTCCCGTATTATTGGCTTCATCAAGATATCTTTAACTATTTCAACCACATGCAAAGGTCTACATAACACTTTTTACCGGTGCCATTATGTATTTGATATTAAGCTATATATAATAGTAGTTCATAGGGTCTGCTTATCGAAAATAATCAAAATTTTAGTAATACCTACATTCTAGAAAGGTTTATTCAACTTGTCGGCTAATTTTGTGTGGTTGGTTCATGTAACATACCGTAACTCGTACCATAAATATTGTCAGTTTAACACACGAGTAGCTTATCGATTTGGTTTTGGTTGCTTAGGTGAAAACGTCCCTGGCACTACAAGAAATGTGACCAATAGCGGCAACAGATGTTAATAGCGGCGGCACTATTAGCGGCGACGCCAATAGCGGCGACACGTCGCCGCTGATAGTTACCGATCCGATCCAGACGCTTCCACTTAATTCTGGTCGTTGATTACTCCCCAGATCTAAGGGCTGGGGTTATATCGTACAAACCAGTAGCGGCAACATCAATAGCGGCGACATGTTACCGCTATTGGTGTAGTCATTATCCGACCCCTCCCCCTTTCCCACTGCCGCAGTTCCATCCTCCACCGTCCAATCTCCCCACCGCGAAGCAGCCTTCGAACCGACCACCATCATCGTTTGTAAGATTCTAATCACCGTTATACATTTTTAGTTGTAATTGTTCATGGTTTCTGATGTTCCCTGATCTATGTATATAATGTTTAACTAGCTCAACCGTCAACCGTCACGCGGGTACTACCGTTGCTAAATCGTCTTGTGAAGCTGCTATTGAGGTTTTTTATAATTTTTTTTAGCTTTATTTTGTATTATGCTAAATAGTTAGAATTTATGCTAATTGTTTGCATATTTTAAATTAGTTGTGTTATTAGGTTTTAATTGTATGAATTATGTTAGAATATTAGTAATTTTGTATGAATTGTATGAATTATGCTAATTGTATGCTAATTGTTTGCATATTTTAAATTTGTTGTGTCTAATAGTTGTGTTATTAGGTTTTAAATTAGTTATGATATATGTTATTAATTGTAAGAATTATCATGTTAATTATGTGAATCTTTTGGACTTTAATTTGGCTAAACAAAATTAGTTAGTTATTATGAAAAACAATAAGAAATTAGTTTCAAAATCAAACAAAATGTGATAATATTTTAACAATTGCAATAAATGTTTCAATTTGTTCAGACAATGTTTTATTTCATTGGATTTTAATAGTAACTAGATTTGGACACGCGCGTTGTCGCGGGTCTCTTTTAGGTTTTGTTGTTCTATGGATTGTAATCCACATGATATTTTGTTCTATGGAATTGTGATCCACATGATATTCCGGGTAGGAAAAAACTATGTTAAATAATAGAAGTTAATGTATCATACGAACCATCTCACCTTAATTTCAGATACTTGGACCATGTGTCAGTATCTCTGTAACAAATTATTAAAACTACAAAGAAAGTTATCAATTGAAGGTAAAGATTGTGACTTACATGTCCATAGCCACTAAAAAATGTTGCAAGCTTCTCTTCATTGACCTATTAAAGAGACCATTTGAGTAAATAACATTTAAACTATGAAACAAATGACATATTGTATAGAAGAAGTAAACGGAAACATGCAATTTACTCACATTGTGATCAATGTCAGAGACATAAACAGTTCTCTTGATGCTATCTTCTCGTTGAGCTCTGAAAGCCCTGCCATTGGATGGTCTTCGGGTGTTGCTATAGTTACCTCTCCTCTAATTTGGATAACAAAATTGAACTATTTTACAGTTCTGATGTTGAAAGTAGAAAGAAACATAACACGCAACCAACTTACATTATAATTAGCTAACATAAAGTTCTATAACATATGAAGAAATAATCCATCACGCGCTTTTTACCAATTATAACATCAAGAAATAAACAGAACAACACTGATGTACAAATGAACAGCATACATTTGTACACAACCTGGGAAATGAAGAACATCCATAAAAAGAAAGAACATTTTATCACACATCTTAATGCAAAAAGATGCAAAATCTCAGAACCAACTGTCCAAGCAATCAACAATCCAACCAAATAAGAACACCACACCTGCCAATCACAAATCCCCCCATTCAGAAAAACAATCCAGTCCACTCAAAACATAATTGTTATCATGGTCACAGCACACGGAACCCAGTGGTTTCATCATAATTTAGTTTCAACTTCAAGAGACCACATGCAGATCCAAGGTTAATAACATATCCTTGAAAATTTAGCATCAGTATTTTCTTTTTGACATGAATGATGCTCAATACATGATAATTCAAGTTGAAATGCCCAAAAGTCAAATTCTACCCAAAAACTTTAACTTTTACCTTAAAATAAACTTCCAAACACAAGATTGACAAGGAAATTTTCATAAAAATTCAGCATCAAATTCTTCTCCATCAAGATTTCATGCAAATCCTGCATTACGAGTAGCTGTGTAAATTTACAGGATCTAAAATGATGATTTCAATGACCTAAAGTAACCTCAAGTCATCAATAATTTCATTTCGATTAATTAATCTATGAGCTATCACAGTATCACTCTAGAATTGTGTATCACTTTACCTTGGGAAGCTTTCTTTAATAAATCATCTACAAACTTTCTTGAACACTTGATATTTGATGCATATATATGGTGGAAAAAATGTTATGTTGATGCAATGTTTTAATGTTATGTTGATGCAATCAAAACATGAAAAGTTGGCAAGCAAGAGAAAGTGAATAGGACAATGATGGAGCTTGTTATATTGATTAAAGATACAACGATACTAATATAGATAATATATGTGGATCAAATAATATGCTTTCAAACATGATTTATCATCAAAAGTATTAGAAACAACATTAGGATTTTACCAAATATATGTCACGTACATGATGACTCATAAGATTTCATATTTATAAGAAACATGCTATATAGTCATACTTTTTGAGTAACATACAGTGTTACAGTGCTGATCATCAAGAATTAGAGTCACAAGTGGTACAAGTATAATCCAAAACAATAAATCTAAAATATGTGGAAGTGTTAAGACACTCAAATAAAGAATCTTAATTTCAATGCATGTTTCTAGGTAAGTTACAAAAACCTAACACAAAGATCTACTCATAACAAAACTGAACTATGAACTAATTTCTAGATCACACACTTAACTCATATGTCCATTATTAGCTCTAACAATTAGCTTGATAAGCGTATGCAGGTATATACAGAAGCATCCTCAAATGTTAACTGTATACTAAACAAATCATTAAATCCAATCAAAAATATCAATGAAACGCCCATGTCAGATTCAATTATTCAAATAGACATAACCATTTACCTCTTCTGTAATCACTTCCTCTTCTTCATCCTCTCCATCATCACCATCATCATCATCTTTCTTCTCCACCTCCACAACCTCTTTATTCTCCAATTGATCCAACACCCCTTTCGCCTTATGAAAATTCATAACCACCCTCTTATTCCTCCATCTCTCCTTCACTCGACACCCGAAATCCGCCATTAACTCCTCCTCTTTCCTCTTATTCTCCATAACCAACTCCTCCTCCTTCCTCATCTTCTCCTTCACCGGATCTTCCCGCCCGATCCCAGCTCTGGACCGCCTAATCTCCAATCCCACAGGCTCAACCTGACCGAACCACCTGCACCACCCAAACCAGACCCAGGGGTGTAACCCATCTGTTTCAACATCTTGAATCCAATCTTGGATTGTGGGAGTGCTGATTGTAGATTAGCTAGGGTTCGTTCGTCCTCCTCTACTTGCTTGATTCTCGCTATTGGAAGGGGATTAGGGTTTTAACTGAGGTCGGTGGCACTGTAGCCACCGACATAAGTCTTTAATATATAGTATAATTTGCTTTTAAGTTTCGTGACTTCATTCTAATCATTACAAATAATTAATAACATATTATCACTATAATATTACTAATATTCTAGAACAAACAATTAGCGGCCATAATTAATAACACATTGTCTATCTTATAAGCTTTTAAGTTTCGTTACTTCATTCTAATAAACGGGTCAAAATGACTTAAACTTGGATGTGTTAAGTTCATCATAATTGTTTTAGGCTTATTATGACTTTTTATCACTAAAATAGACTTTAATTATTTAAGTTTAGCTTAAACGGGTCAAAATGGGTGAAAACGACATGATTTGAGTGCATCATAGTGGATTTACGTTATTTGAGTTTAAACGGGTCAAAATGCGTTTGATTATCTAAGTGTGTTTGGTTTGACATGATTAATTGACACTTTATATACTTTGCCAAAATATAAATGTATATTTTGTTTTTTACATGAGCAAATTTCAAGTCTGTTCCAAAATGCGTAATTTATGTTACAAATTACGCAATTAATTGATTCGCAAAAGGCTCCAAATCAAGCCGAAGAAGACGATTCAGACGAGGAGGATGAATAGCGTATTGTAAGATTGTATGATATTGCATAATCTAGATTTTTAGCTTTTAATTATGACTAAATTTATCTATGTATGATTGTATGATATTGCGTAATCTATATTGTAGTTTTGTATGATTTTATAATATTGCGTAATCTAGATTTGAAGGGAACTTTGAATGTTATTGGAAAACCTAGGTTTATTTTGGTTGAAAACTGGATAATAGTCATAAAAAACCATTAAACGACGACACCTTTTAGCGGCGGTTTTGTGGTTATTAGCGGCGACACCTTTAGCGGCGACACTTTAGCGCGATTATTTGGTCAATAGCGGCGAACTATTAGCGGCGACCCATTAGCGGCGACTTATCGCCGCAAATACTTTTAGCGGCAACATTTGGGGGTATTAGCGGCGACATATGTCGCCGCTAAGGGTCGAATATTTTGTAGTGTATGGGGTAACCCATCCTTGGATTGCTATCAACTAAGCATGTTTAACCAATGGCGGAGCATCATATAGGGCCTGGAGGGCATGTTTTTCGTCAGTAGTGTTAAATTTTAGTCCGATAATGTAAATTTTTGGTCCGTTAGTGAAATTTTATATAAATATCGAGTTCGTCCCCCTAAGAAAATAATTTCGCCCCCGCCCCCCCACGGAAGAGTTCAAGCTCTGCCACTGCGTTTAACTGTGGAGTTCTAATCTCATCCACAGTCAATGTATCCAAAACGTGTTGGTGATAGTAGATGCAAAATATTACTTATGAAGCCAATATCTCTCATGTTCATGACTGATGCGAGATTTGCTTAGGGTGTACAGTTTAGACACTACTCAGTTGTTATAAGCTATTAACTTATTTTTATATGAGTTGATGCTGTAGTTACGCTAATTATCCAGCAGAACCTAATATTATGATTGGTTGAATAAATTTATATCAAGTAAAAATTACCTTATTAGTTTTTTTTTTCAACAGCAATTATGTGATTAGGTTGTGATCAACCAATCCAAGACACAAACATGAAAGAATGATTAATCATTTGAAATACATCCTGATATGACATGAAAATCAATATAAAAAATCAAAGTTAAATAACACTAATCAGTTAGGTTTTCATCAACTAATAATCGGAGATAAATAATGTAAAAGAAAAGCCTAGTCTTAAGAAGTGGCCTAAAGTGAAAGAAATGAGAAGGGTAAATGATTAACCACTAACCAATGCTACTACTTAGTTCAAGTTGGAATAGCTAGTTATTATAGACTCGTAATCAAAATTATAAAGTGTCACTCAACCTTTGGATATAAAATAATTTTATTTACTAGTGTCACGTTCCACCAATTTTGAGCAAATAGATTGGTCCGCTATTGGAGGTGCCCCGTGTCTATGCTCCATATACCAGTGTTTTGGAGACCGGATCGGACCGGCCGGTCCGACCGGTTCGATCGGAGATCGGTCCGGTGGCCGGTCCGGTCTGATATGGATCGTTTTTTAGTGGTCGAACCGGCCGGTTCGTCCCAAACCGCTGGTCGGACCGGGAAACCGGACCGGTTCGGAACGGTTTTGGTATTTTTTTAATGGGTAAAAACGGGGTGTTAAACCATAAATTAATACGTTGGATATACAAATATAGTTAAATTTTATATATAACTATAAAATACATATATAAAACATATATAAATTACTTATATTTAATTACATATATAAATATAATTAAATCCGGTCCAACCTGTCCGACCGGTCCGACCACCAAACCAGTAAAGCGTCCGGTTCGACGTTCGATCCGGTTCTAAAAACATTGCTATATACAATCAACTTGATGGTTGATATATAAATATATACTATATATCTTTCAAATTGTAAGTGGTGATCAAAAGATGATTGAAGTATTAGCAAAACCAAATGGACACATAAAGTGTTTAAACTCGAAACATCCAAAAAAGTAAGATCTTTTTTTTTCTGATAAGGGAGGGAAGTTACTACTCTAGCCTTACATGGTACATAGTCATATGATCCACTAAAAACTTTCTTTCTAATGGATAAAAGACTACGACTATGTAGAATGTTAGAACATAGTTGTGTAACATTCTATTAAGATTTAAGTTGAAAATGTTTAGTTTATTATAGATCCTTGGATTTCACTCTCACCTTCGCAAGAAAAAATCAAAGCTAGTTTTCATGCCACTCAACTTTCATGATTGAGCCAGAGAAAGGAAAAAAAGCCTTTTTTAAACAGTTAGCTGGAGGTATTGGGAAAACAAAGACTAAGAAAAAAAAGTGACCGAACGAAGAACTTAGTTTCAAACTCTATTTGGGGCTAATCATGAAGGAGCGTGCTAACCAAAAGGTTGATTCCCATTGAGTTACTTGAGTTGACGGCAGAAGAAGCAATCGGGAAGGAAGAGTCGAAGATATTCCTACTACCTTTAGATTTGAGTAAAAGAAGATACATGTCCATCGTGTTAATCATTATGATTGAATTGTGAAAAAGAACGCAAAGAGCTTGGTGCTAGTTCGGAACTCCCTCATCTATTTGAATTAATTTACAAAATTTTCAAGCTATAAAGTGAATGCTTCTATTCACATAAAGAGTGAATTAATAGCTTCTAAAAAAGAAGACGACTTAAGACATCAAGAACGACGAAAAAGGAGCAAGTCACTTGCAAGGCCAGAAAGAATGAAAAGAAATTGATGAATGTGTTCCGATCAAGCAATGAAGAAGTGTTAATAGATGAGATTGAACCTATATAGACTAGGAAACACAGGGAAAGACAGTCTTAGGGGTCTCCAAAACAGAGTGAGAACTAGCATTTTGAGGAGCCCTCTAACTATCGAACTCTCTATTATCATATGCTGAGGGAAATCAAGTTTAATAGTCGGATAAAGTAAATAGAACTAAGTACTTGCTACGGGAGAAAGATTAAATAAATTCATGAAAAAAATCTCCTTAGTATGACCACGGGAAGGTTGTTTCTACATATTTCGCAGGGGAAGAAAGAAATAATTAAGTCGTTTAACATTATCATGGAAAAAGAGGATTGCCTCATAGTCAATGTTGACTTGAAAAAGACCCGGAGTCTCATTCACTTACTATAAAACCATTCTAGAACAACAATATGAATATAAGTATATACAACAATGTGATTTGAGGCACTACTATGCGACTCATTGTTAGTTTGCCACAAAACTGATTATTTCAAGTTTACACATACAACTTGTCATTGACTATCATACAACGTTCAATCCGGCTCATCAACTAGGTTTTTTTTATTAAATGGAACATATGGACTATGTTATATGGACTACAATGAGTTACTATGTAACTCCAAGCAGTTTGCCTCAATTTAAACTCATTCGACAATTCTACAAAGTTCAATGAACCCTGAACTTGTTGTATGTGTATCCGACTAAACATTATAAGTATATTATGTAACTTAAATAAAAATGTATGAAACGTTTTTCAGGTTACATGCATTTAAATTGTATCCAACTTTATGATGGGGTAAACTTACTCTAGTGTGCAACCACAATAGGATCATGTGTTCATTTTATCAACAATGTTGTTATATGTGTGTATTGTGCATTGAAATCGTAGCTATGTTTTTATTTATATTTTTATTGATTACTAAAATATTATTTATGAAAAACACAATTTTGTTTTGGTAATTTTTTATTAGAATCAACCATTTAATGAGTAGTACCACATCAGATTTAGACACAAAGATTAGAAGTTATAGGAGTTAATGAAAATTTGATGATAATAAATGTATGCACATTAGAAAATAGTGAAAAAATGTACATTCTCAAACTAATCCTTGCTATCTTTTTCACTAATCTTTTTTGAATAATAACCAACTTCTAAGTAGTAGTCATGGATAATGACTTTCCCATTATTTGGATATTTTTTTGGAAAGTTATAGTTTTATAACCTTGAAGTTTATGGTTTACGTCATGAAAAACAACATGCTACATAAAGTGTAGATAAGGTTGCGTCCATCAGATCATATAGTTATTCGTTCCCTCCCCAGACCTTACATAAGAATAAAGTTAAGTCACGCTTTGGTGTATACGTTTTTTTAAGGAACTCCTAAGCCGGTCAGTGGTTGAGTGCTCCAAGTTATGTGTTATAATTAAACATTTAAGGTATTTGTTTGGAATGATGAATGAAAGTGAGTACAGACGATAAAACAAAAAACAAACTTACAAATCGTGTGGTAATAATTCAATGTTTAAGTGATCTAAATACTTGATTTTATATCGTTGTTATCATGTAATAAATTACTTTGATTGTGTTTTGTTCATAGCTGTGTGAAGCCTAAACAACCTTAATTGGAAGCAAAATAAGAAAACACGAAACTAAAACGACTAGAATGGTAAATATCAAAAGCTAAAAAAAGTGCACAGTGAAGACCTGGGCGTATGGATACGACGGGTATGGGCGTATGATACGACGGGTATGGGCGTATGATACGGCGGGTATGGGCGTATGATACGTCGGGTATGGGCATATGATACCGCGGGCAGCGTATGGGCGGCGTATCAGTGATCATATTTTAAAAAAGTTACAGAAAGTTAGGTGTAGGAAGGCTGAAGGGTATGTATGATACGCCCAGGGTCGACGTGTCATACGCCGGTCACCAACAACTTTTCTGATTTTGTAAATTTTCAAGTTTATTTAAACCTATCTAACCCCAATTCGAACAATTTTCCATATATAAAAATTGAAGATTCTAAGCTAATTTTTGGTGATTTCAAGCCTTCCTATTCATCCAAAATCATCTACAATACTCATCAAAACAAGATTGAAAATTCAATGAATACCATGAGCGGCTAGTTCTTTCTTGATTGCTTTCGGGAGTACGATTCTTGTCAAGTGAGACAATTGGTATGTTTTGATTAGGTTTTGTATTGAATATTGAATTATTGAATGAAGTATTATGTTTTGATTGATTTAAAAGATTTGCTTATAAATAAAGTTGTTTGCTTGATTACCAGTTTTCGGTTTCCTTGTATCGTGAACTCATTAAGACTAGTAAGCAATTTGATATAGGCAAATTGGTAACATTGTGAAAGAACTAATCTTAAAAGCATGTTCCTTTATTATCAGTTTAATCGAAAACTAAGATCTTGAAGTATTGATTTTCACAAATCCTAATGATACATATCAATTGTTGATCTGGTGAAATTGAAAACCTGAAAGTGATTGTTTTTTCATTGTTTATTAAATTCATTCAAAAGTTTGTTGCTTTCTACATTGATGTTATTAAACTCATCCAAAGTTCTAATTTTTTACTTATGAAGTTTGCATTTTTAAGTTAATTGAGTCGTGTTAAATAAACACTTTTCATATATTCGTTATGAAGACGATCTTACTTACCTCTTACAAAATAGATGTAGCTGAGACTGATATATTAACTTATTTTTGATCGAGTCTCGACAACCAGATCACTTATCTCCAAAAATCTCACACATATTAAATTTAAGTGGCATTCTTTTAGATTCGCTGATCAAGAGATAAGATTCGTAGATTTAAAAAGAAAAATAAAGCAAAGCCGATAATTGTAGTTAAGCGGTGGCCTCTTGGATCCGTAGATTAAGAGATTAGATCGGTAGATTAAATTTTTTATCACTTTAAATCAAGTATTAAATTGGTAGCCTTGGACCACGGTCTTTGCTACGGCTAAAACACCAATAAATAAAATAAGAAAAAGAAGTGGCGGCTTTCCGATGAAAGCTAACCGGGCTATGGTGTTTCCGATGGTGGTGACGATAACATTTTAAGGATGTCTCAAAAAAAGATTTGGATGAGTAACTTGAGTCTTCATACTATAACAAAGCCCTATTTCGTAGAGATAAGAATATAGTAAAAATGAACGGAGAATGGAGGTGGGACCAAGCAGCAGCGGCGGCAGCGACACCCTATCTAGGTTTGAACTCGAAGGCGGTGACTAGGATTTGTATTATTCTGTCGTGCCACGAAGAAAGTTAATCAAAACCCTATGACCCAAATATAATGTAAAATCATAAAAAGCCAAATCAGTATCATTGAAGGATTAAGTTATAATTTGTAAAGATCACAAGAAATTTAACTCGAACAGTAGGCTTATACAAATAACCCCAGTATCCTATAGATACGACGCTATACCAATTATAATCTACATCCACCATATCTATTTGAACACATGCTCTTAAAGTGTAAGTGAAAAGACGTAATCTACCTAATTGAAAAATTATTTATCAAAAAGTCAAAATGTGATTTGAGAGGCATAAACATATCTACATATCCTAACACTTGAACTTCTCATATACATATATATTTGACTTAATCTTAAAGAGTTTTATTTAAAAAATCATCACCCTAGTTTTTTCCTTGCTATTGAAGATCTTTCTTAACCTCGTTTTTAGAGCATATTCAATAGATGTTTTTCACAACTAAAAAACAACCACATGGGCATCTATTTAGTCTGTTATCATTGGGTGGGGTGTTTTTGAGACAATAGTTCTTTCTCATGTACTATATATGTGGATATATTAAAAAAAGGGTCCTAATAAATAGACACCCAGTAATTTAAATCGACACCCCCCTATACGCCGCGTATGGGTTCATACGTGGCCCATGCCCGGCGTATAGCTATCGACCATTAATGCGACATTAATGACTGACACTCGACGTCACATCAGTTTACCTATACGGGGCGTATAGGTCCATACGCCACGTATAGGTCGGTGTCGATTTAAAAAAGTATATAAGCTATACGCCGCATATGGACCCATACGCGGCGTATAGATCCTCGGAACCCCTATATCTTTTAACCTTTCTCATTTTCACACACACTTCGAAAAAAAAACTCTCTCGTATAGCCCTATACTACACGTATTGTTCTTCGATTTTTCTACATCCAGGTATGTATTATGTTCCTACATCATTATTATGTTAATCGTTCACTGATTTAAACGTTAAAGTAGTGTTTTATGCCTTATAATGGGTGATTTGAAAACTGGTAGATAGAA